>OENT01001290.1:0-49126 GCA_900239685.1 Rotaria macrura | reverse complement strand
TTTTTCTTTTGTTTGAGACATTTCTCCGAGTACAGACCTGCCGTGAGATCGTGTATGAGTTATATTTGAACAATAGTTAAATATTGATAATATTGTATTGTTGAACTTTGAATAGAAAATAAAATTGCATTTCAGTTATTATCCAATGTATCAACTGCTCAATATGAATTTAAAGAATGTCATGATAAAAATGTTCATTCATCAAAATCAACGGATGAAAATTTTATGCCTTTATCCGTATTAATAAATTTATTCAATGCTCAAACAAAACAAATTATTGATGCTGTACTTCAATTAACACGACAAAATGAAAATGACTATAAGAATGGTGTACCATTAAAATATAATCATCCTTTAGTACCAATGAGTGATAGAGAACAAATGCAATTAGTTAAAAACATTGCTATTTCAGTTCGTGATTTTTTACAAACACTCGATTATGCACCACTATCAATTAAAGAAATGGTTCGTTGTTGTTCAATTCGTTTCTAGTAATCATTATTTAGAAGTTTTATTTTATTTCTTTTTAAATTTTAGTCTGAACAACGTTACAATCATTTTTCCACTTTAGTTGTTTCATTAATTGAAAGTGTTCGTCAACGACGCTATGAAAAAATGGGCGAATATGCTGTAAATATTGCTCATACAGCACAAGCACTTTTTGATGATATTCTTAATTTGTGTTAGTTCTACATTCTTTTATGTATATTATCTAAAACAAAAATGTCTTTCAATTCATTTGTTATAAAACAGTGATAGTCAAATCAAATTTTAAAAAATAAAGACAAATATTCATGAATCTCATAAAATCAATTTATTTTGTACTATATACAAAGAGAATGACATTGTAATTTTTATCTATCTTTACACAGATAGACAAGTTTTTGTTTTGAACAATTGGAAATCAATTGAATTCATAGTTATGATAGTCTATGACAATACAATATGTAAACGACTGATATGAGATATTTGTTTTGACATATTTTAATAACGATCATATGTAACTCAGATTTCGTGTTGTATCAACGAAAAAAAATGATCTGAACGCATCTGTACACTTGGGAACTGGCAAGTCAAGTAAGGGAAAGATCAACACATGGAATGATAAGAGTCAGGATAATTCAGTAACAAAATGTTGAATACTGAAAGAGATCAGTACGTATATCGATTAAGTTGAATATGTGACATAAAGTAATAGACAGAGTTAACATGATGCAATTAATTCTCATTACTATAAGTAGGTTACGAGACGCGTATATTCCGTGAATCTACCCAACACGACTAATTTGATTTGTAGATCCTATCGGAAACCCATCGCGTCTGATAGAACTCCATGGGACAGTTTTGCCCTGGGTATCACTATTTCAACATGGCAATAGTTTAAACCAACGGTATCATCAAGCAAAAGCCACGTCTCTATTACACCGGAAAAGAAGAAGATGCATATCGATCTGTAAATTTTTCTTCAATATTTCGTTCAAACATATTGAAATTAATTTGTGTTATTCATTCAACTTAATCAACTTTCACTGATCCCACTAAAAAAGAAATGTTTGTTATAAAAGATTAGCAGATACCATCGATCTAGCTTTTTATTCATAGAAATATAGTTTTTAAAAGCAAGAGTATTATTGGAAAGAGAAATAATGTCCGTTGAAATCGCATTGAATCGTTTGACTCAGTACACGATTGATCGATACTGTGTTGAATATCTTTTCTATTGCATGTTTCAATTTTGAGATCTTCATATTTCGGATCGGCTGGTAAAACTTTTGATTCAAATTGACTTCCTCGAACGTACATAGTAAGACGTGGAGCTTTATTATAGAAATCTTGCCATTGAATAATTGACTCAGGTGTCCATGTAAGGTTAAGAAGCCATTGTTGCAACTTGGCGTTGTTTATTGATCTATTCATATTACAAATGAGAGGCATCGAAATTCGAAAGTTTATAAATTAAAAAAAGAAACTAACGAGGATGTATTCATAACAATTTGCAATGCTGCTTCGTCGATTGATGTCATGCACGCAGATAAACTATCGACGTGAGG
Organism: Rotaria macrura; assembly: GCA_900239685.1. Taxonomy (NCBI): domain Eukaryota; kingdom Metazoa; phylum Rotifera; class Eurotatoria; order Philodinida; family Philodinidae; genus Rotaria; species Rotaria macrura. The sequence continues at coordinate 47,075 of OENT01001290.1, read as the reverse complement.
ATAATAAGAGAATATGTGAAAACACATTTCGTCCGTTGTCCGCCTTCCACCCTATTCTCCGACAAAATACAATTCAAATTCTACGCAATCCTAAATCATTATTCTACCAGTGTGATTTCGTTCTTGTTTCTTGTACTGTACATACAACGAGTAGCAAATGCGTCTCCCTAGATGTTTTGAAAAATTTGATAAATCTTTATCGTTTGATTTCTTACTGGATAGATTTTGATTGGTTGAGGTAGCCGATTTTCGAACTGATAATTGAAATCGTAAGCGTCTGCATTGAATAAATATTGAATAGCTGTATTGTTGCGAATCAATTTAGTCCACACGCTATAACCTATACGAAAACAAATGGATTCTAGTCTTTTCACTATCGTACGAGGATTAGATACCTTGCAAGTGTGTATGTGGTAAGGCGGACACAATATTGATACCAGAAGTAGGAAAATTCTATTTGTTAAAGAAGAATGCGTGAATGATCTCAAATCTTATATGAGTGAAAAAACTGTACAACATACGTACACGAGTGGCTTCAGGAGGACAATATGTATCGACAATAAATTGTTCAGTTTTTGGTGGAATAGCAAGACCTGTTGGACTAGAAGCGGTTCCCAATAATAGGTAACTAAGATCATATTGTCGAAGTTCATTTCCAAGGTAAAATCGAATGCCTGAGCTGTCTCGAAGATCTAAAGAAAAATAAAATTTGTCAGCGTGTAGCCTCTTTATGTCTGAAATATGGAACGTGCACGCTTCTCTAAGCTTCACTATACTTATGCAACACACACAACGCATAAAACCTCTAAAAGACGATCGTTCTTTTCTCGCGATGATTGATTCTCAGAAAGCGTTGTGTTTTTAATTTGTCGTTTTGAAGAAAATATATATTTTTGAATGAACTGCCTATTTTTATTTTTATTGTGGCGTGTTACTCGTTATTTTTCAATCTTTATTTTCTTAATTTAACATTTTATAATTTTTACGAACAATGATATTTATTATTTTTCAAAATTATTACTTGATAGCTTTCGCACAAAAGCATAAATGTAGAAAATCTGTAATCGGAGAGTGGAAATCTAAAAATTTTGGCATAATACTTATTTTCTTCGAAAACATACGTGAGTTACTTAAAAAATAATCAATGTTAATCTAAAATGTATAGGAAATGTGCATGATCATCCTACTTGAAGTTAATCGTGGATTATCATAGTGTATTATAATCATGAAATATTTAATGGCAATATCACTGGTCACAGCATAACCGGCTTCTTGCGGATATAAAGTAATCTATATGAAATAAAAATCAGTCAAGTATTCGTTTGATATTATCGTTGTTCTCTTACAGGATCACCACCGACAGCCCAAGCGGTAGCTAAATTTGATGAACACATTGTCACTTCATTGTACATGTCATCACATATGCCATCGGGTAGTTTCGCGTCATTAAATACAGCCTCAGAATTACATTCGTACAGATCGAGATGATGTAAAAGATTTACATTTCTCGAATCCATCAGTATTTTATGCTAGAAACAATACGAAAATGACTCTAAAATAATTATGAAATAAATAGTATGACTTACGGCTATTGCATGTCTTTTCATAGAAAATCTACTTGGACTTTTGAATACTTTGCAATAGTAGGTAGTGTCTGTCGATGGAACGATATGCTAACGAAAGAGATGAGAGAGTACGGAAAAGAAATCGTAATAGAGTCACATACATTGTCGAAGTGGAAATCAAAGAAATCAAGTCCAACGAACATTTCATCTGCTGGTGGAGTGGCATACGATTGAAGTGGTAACATACGTGTACCTCGTCGTTCCTCATGATATGTTATATCAACTTTTGATTGACATGAATCGAGATCGACAAGACCATAGGCAAATATGAGAATGTTTGTGCCAGACTATTAGATTAAATATAATGTTTCCATAACTTTAATAACGGTATCAATGCTCCTACTTTTATAGGAACATCCATTGGATCACAAGAATCAATGTAACGTTCGAATTGGATGGCTGTCCATCCATTTTGTTCTTGACCTTGAAGAACAAACCAATCTTGAGTTGTATTGTCAATGACTGGTTTCATTTTATCGTATGCAAATCGATCCTGGAAAAAAATTCGATTGAGCAATGTCTTTACACTGCCCAGTAAAAAACTTTCCGATTAACAATTGAATTATTATGCAACAAAATGAACATTTTTATCGATTTGAGGGATTTTCCTTTGTGAGAAAACACAAAAAAGTATATCTAAAAATTTGAGATTGTTGCACAGTAATCTGATTGTTAGTCGGAAACTTCTTGCTTGAGTCATCAAAAAAAGAAAAATATCTCTCCAACTTGAATATAAGCTTTGCCAGAAGAATCGATCCATCCAACTGCGATATCAGCACCTTTCATGCCTCCAGCTAAATATCAAGTAAAATTATCAGAATCCAAAAACACAATCATCTATTTAATGTCATACCTGGACTAATACCCAAAGCAATCCATCCAATAGTCTTAATATGCAATTCAAACGTAATTTTTTGTTCAACATTATTCACTATCCACCAAAGATCAGCCACATTTGCCTGAAGTTCTACCGAATGATCATAAGCAATAAACGGTTGAACAGGACTCGAAATTCCAGTACATATCTCAATTACAACCAACGATATGTATGGCCACAAAATAATTCGAAATTGCATGAACTTCGATTGGATTTAAAACAGAAGCTTTTGTATATCGAAAAACTAACTCACCTCGCAGATATTAATATTCACTTAAAGCACTTATTCTCTTATTCTTTATTGCTACTTTAATAGCTGTTCGCAAACATATTCAGAATCGAGTAATCTTAACACTTGCTTTTACATTCATCATACTGAATAAATTATTCTTAATCTTTATTTTCTTACTGATTCAAAGGACAGGATGAATGTATGTGACGTTAGACAATATCCAAAATACACATGAATATCAACAAAACGAACAATAAATTAGACTGCCATTCAACGATATGCACTGAATAGAGAATATCGGCTGATCGCTCGAGCCTGAAAGATAATAGACTATGTTTCTGTATGACATTTACTATGTCAAATTCTCATGTATGATAACTTAGCTGGCAAGTGTGAGACGATGCATCTGAATCAGCAAGTGTTATACAGGAATACTATTAGCTGTTAATTATTGTTTTTCATATATCTTATATCTCCTGACTGTTGCCAAATTTTGAAAAACGGATATCAAATGTGCACTTGTCATATTCTCATAATCTTGTCGAGCCTTTTCTTCTACTGAAAATCATATTCAGGTATTGAGAACCATTAACTGACTTGAGTCGTGTCGTATGAGTCTAGAAAGCGAAGATGGAAGAAGCATTTACCATAAAAATTAATCTACTTGAAAACAACAAGTCACCTCTGTCTGCACTTCGTACAGTCAAGTAACTTAATGAAGATCAATACAAAGCATATTTGAAAATCTTCCTCTCAAATAACAATTTGCTCATGTAGCAAAATCTTGAATTATTTCAACACCATGTTCATATAGTCAACAGATTGATTTGGTTGAGTGTGGAGTTTCAGATGAAGAGATAATCCCTAAAAACCATGCAAACCTCACATCCAGCAAATACTCTCTCAAAAATGACGCACATGACGATAATCACCAATGATAGGATACATGAATAAGGTTACCATTTATCGTTTACGTGAATATAGCTAGGATTTGTGACATGAATGACTAAGAGTACCAAGAAAATACTTTTCAGATTGAGACAAGAGTATTATTGAAACATGTGAGATACAAAATCACTGTAAATTCTTAAAAAACTGTTTACACTCGATTTTGTACCACATTCAGCTATGTGTTGTTGTGTGAGATGAATACGAACTGCGATCGTCTTTCTACGTATACGATAGATAAATGCCACCATGATACTCTCTCACGTAATAGGTCAATATATACAGCAATTTTTGTTTGCTTAAGAGAGGGTGTTGGTTTCCTCTGCGATGCTTCTAGAAGTAAAGATTATCGTAGTTTGACTACTGAAGTTATTCCAATTGATTGTGTAGCGATGCATATATGAGTGGTGTGTCGTAGAAAGGTCGTAAGGAAAAATATCGAGATGGAATAATGCCGAAAAAAATTGTGAAACGGGGAAAAAAGTCGAAAAATACATCTTGCCACAAAAAATGTCAAAATTCGAAATAGCGATGTCTACAGTAAATGATGCCCTCTAAATATGAATAATTCATGTTGTTTTTCTCATAATTCTACTAGTCTTGATTTTGGACCTCTTGTAACTGTGATAATGATGATTAATATTTGATATAGATTAGGTAAACAATCCCTACAAAAGAGTAAATATATAACTAAAATTCTACCATTACGGCTACAGCTGCCGCATCTTCAGAAGATGAAACTCAATCAGAGTCACCAATTATTTCATTTATTAATTCACAAAAATGAAAACAAACGCAATTCAACGTCGTATTGATAATCTTGGTCAACGATATTATGATGGCGTTATAAGTGCCATGGAGTACTTAGATGGCTTATCATATACAGTAGCAAAACGAAAAAAAATAGCATTTTATCATTTTTCTCTTCTTTATATTTTTCTTTATGCTTTATTTCGATTATCACATGTTAGTAATAACGTACACAATAAAGCATACTTCTCTCAAGTCAGAATTTTCGAAAACACTCTTTTCGATCATTTTCCACGACAATATGTTTTTTTCGACATTTTTCCTTTCGACCTTTTGACGGTCAACCCTCAATGCAAGTTAAACTTCTTTCCTCACGTTCATTTTAATATAAGATATGAAGTTGGATTAATCAGTTTGTGTTTTTCGGCTAAGTACTTCCATTAATTCGATTTATCTTTTGTTTGATCAAATTTAAACAATAGAAGATTACAGGAAACAAAAAAAAATATCTTCGAATATGAAAAAAAAACAATTTTGATCAATAGATTTTATTATAAAGGAATATTTTGTAACGTAGTTTGAATATATTTTATTTCAGAATCATCAGCAGAAAAAATTTTTAACAATTTGTCCAATGCAGCTTCTAAATTATTGTAAGCTTCGTCACAGTTTCCCGATTCAATGTTAAGCATACCCATACTGCAATCTGTATAGGCAACCGAATGATGATGATCAAGCAAGGATTTTGATTGTATTTTTCTTGCTAATTCTACATATTCTTTTGCTTTTTCATTATTTTCAAGAGCTATATAGCCATAGGACATATTCGAATAAGTTCTTGCGATTTCTGGATGATTGATGGGTAGAACTTTCTTTTGTAATTCAAGAGCAGCTTTATAAAGATTAATTGCTATATATAAATAATTTAAACGTAGATATAAGCCAGCAAGGTTACTAAGCATTGTTGCACGGTCTCGACCATTAACATCGTAAATTTTCTTATCCATGCTGATCAATTTCTCATAGCAAAGTGCTGCTTCTTTTAACTTTCCCATGCATGTATAAACAAGCGCTCTGTTATTGATAATCGTTCGATGAAGGTCATTACTTGGTGGAAGTTGCATCTTTTTACCACTCTCTTCTGCTTTGTCTAAAGAATCCATTGCATTTTTGTATTGTTTCTTTTGTCGATAGATCAATGCCAGATCAATATAAATCACCATTAAGGTTCGTTCATCGTGATATTTATTACGATCTGCAATGGCCAAATGATACCATTTGATTCCATCGTCGAATGCGTCGAATCTTCTTACGAGCTTTGCTAAAGTTACTAACTGTGTCGGATGTTCTATATCCGGATGAATATCTTTTTTTACAGAAGCACATAATTCTTTCAGATCTTTATCTCTATCCGTAGTCAGTTCTAAATGAACGTGCCAAATTTTATCTGTCATATTTGGTTCTATCACATATTTGATTCGAAAAACACAGCCAGGAGAGAACAGAACTTCATGTTCGAACGGTTTAATACTCATTTGTTCTATACAAGCAATCGGATTATCCTTAGAAGCTTTGGTTCTAGCACTTGGGGTGAAATCAATATGAAATAGAATTGATTTTTTGCCACCGATGGGCTTCCAAGAGAAACCTTTTGCGGTTTCTTCGTCCATACTGGTCGATAAAAACTGACAGAAACACATCAGTTTTCCTATGTTCGCTTTTAATTTATCGAGTTCAATCATTTCCATGCCACTGCCACGATAAAGTGTTTTTGTCGTATCAAAATTTAGATGTTGTCCTTGTAATTGATTATGAAGATCAATGAGGTAGTAACGTATTTTATAAATAAAACCGATGTCCTGTTCTCGCAATGCCTTATTGATCTTTTCAAATAAAAATGACGATTTCGTATACCAACGTACAGCATTTTCAGAAGTGTAATTAGCGACAAAATCATCACTGACTGTTTGAGAATAACCAGTATGTGTCTTTGCATATTCCTTTAAGCTATTAAATAGTTCTTGTTTCGCGTCATCGGTTTGTCCCATATGCAAAACAACGTAACGAACAAGTTCACCATTCATGTATGAAACATCTTGTTCGTTTTTAATAGCATCGTTGGACGATTCAAGAAGATTTACTGAATCGTTTTCATGAAATTTAGCCATTGAAATCTCAAGAGATTGTTCCATTTTTTTGTACCTGAGTTTTCCCAATAACGAAAAACGAAAAATGTCAGATCATTGTGAATTTTAGGTTACCTTCGATTAATTTCCGTTATGAAATTAAAGTACAGAAATGCATTTTTTTGTGCTGCGTAGGCCCTTATATAATGCTTGAATTCGTTGGAATTATCCAACTCTTTTTTTTTTATTGAAGCGACGCAGAATATGGAAGAAAGAAAGAAAGAGCAATTTATTGTTAATTTTTACAAAGACTAGGTTTATTTCAGACGGAAAAAATTCATTAAAATGTTTTTTCGTTCTCTGTTCTGTAAAAGAAATGTTTATTTACTCGACGATAATGGATTGAATTCGATACTAGAACGAAAATAAACATGACTGCAACCTTCATGAAATTTCGAAATCTCTACAAACATAAGGAGCCAGAAAGAATTGCGCCATAAATGTTCCTCGATAAACGCCATTCGATTCAAAATACTCATCTCCTAATTAAGTAGATGATGCTTGATTCAACATGAAGACGACGTACACTGGTACTCTAAGGGTGCATGTAGTGTACTGGAATAAACAAAGTTCAGTGGAGTATCGAGTTCAGCGAGAGTAAACCAAAATGAAAACGGTATAGTCTAGTACTTCCATTGTGCTCGATGGAGTCCATGGAGTCCGTGAACTTCTTTGACTCTGAAAGTACAATGAGAACCCAGGAAGTGCAGGAGTGCGTTTTTTCCCCTTGATAACTTGCTGAAACAAACTAATTTAAGGTTTTACAGAAAGGGGAAACGGCGGATTTTTCGGATTGCCAATACCAAAAAAATCCCAAAATCCACCAGAAATGTCCTCTTCGAAATAAAGGAATTTCGAACTGAAATTTTTATCATTTGTAGATCTTGTGGTTCTTAAAATATCCTAAAAGTTTCAATGTAAACGAATGTTCCCCTCTTAAGATAATCAACTTTCAAGAAAAAAGGATTTTCTGATCGTGCTGTAAAATGTGAGTACTACTTGCAATTGCAGTATCTTCAGAAGAAAACATCAGTTTACGCTGAAACTTTTAGAATATTCTAAGCCAACCACAAGACCTAAATATGATAAAATTTTCAGCTCGAAACTCCTTCATTGTCAAGAGGAAATCGCTGGTGGATTTTGGGACTTTCAAAATCCGAAAATCCAAAATTCCCAAAAAAATCCGAAATTCGCCGTTTACCCTTGGTTTAAAAAAAAAACATTTTACAGGTAATCGGAAATTTTACGCTCAAGATGTTTGTTCAGTTTTGAATCACTAGAAAGTATTTTCGACGAGTCTAAAACTATGAGGTGAGACTAAATTTTTGTGCTCCTTTTGAATATAGAGTTAGAAATGTCACACGTATTTTTGTATCAGAGTAGTGAGGAACTGTTCGAAAGGTTTGAGACAGTATTATTAATATCGACCCAATATGTATTTCTTCACCTGTGAAGTCCCTTTTTGAACATGCTAAATATTATCGCAGTCCATCGTTTTATAGAGTAGACACTTCTCTCCAATGAGTAGTATTGAAGTCAACTGTAGCTTGTAATCAACCCAGACTACAAGCTTATTTTCAAGAACTCTATTCATCGCCAAACAGTGTTTTATCAAAGAATTGATTATTCAAAATTGAGTATGGAGGAAAAAAACTGAGATGCCCTGTCGGAGTTTAAAAAGATTCATCTGGTATATTGTTTAGGTTAGCTTTTGATCTACATGTTGATATCTGAATACACATCTCAGCTTTTATTTTCCAGCTGTAATAGTAAAAATACAAAAATGTGCTAAAAACGTTCCTCCTTCAATCTAATAGTTTGGGTTTTTCAAAGATTATTTCATTATGATAGAACAAAATGGAGATAAAAGTTTAAAATTCATATTCAAAAAAGAGGGCCACATTTTGATCTTGACGTATCGCTTTTGACACGCCAATAATATCTTCAAGAAGATCAAAACTGAGTAAACATCTGATAAATAAACTTTCTGGTCATTCGTTACATATATGGTACTTCGGAAAATAACAATGAATTTCTCTTCATCTCATATCATTAGTTGGATGTGTTGTCTTCATTATCCAATCTTTTTTCTGTTTATGAATACATCTGTGGAACAATTTCTTCAGTCTAGGTCGAGTACTCCACTTGTGCTTCTTTTCTTCTTCTCTCAGTCTAATACAAAAGCTGAATTCGAATTTCTCTCTCTTTTTTCAAAAATCCGGAAAATTTATTATTATCATTTATGTAGAAAAGTGAAATGGCATTTTGGTCTCATCTAACACACACTTTTTACTTTAGGCTGTTCTCAGTCAACGTTTCAAATCGCATGAAATAGTTGACGAATTTTATAATTTCAAACGTGTTATTCAATAAACAATATGACATATTAGAAATAAACTCTTGACTTGTGAGGAAGATCGTTATTAATTTGAGATTTGTTTAGATGTGATTAGAGTCCAGAAGGCAAATTGTTGAATAAAATTGTCGATATGTTTTTCAAAAATCAAAATTAATTCGTTAAAATTGTAGATCTTATTCATTGAAGTTTCGAACGATTTTATTACTAATCTTAAGCGACAAAAAAAATAAGGGAAATGTTACTACTGATCATTGAATGTATGAGAAAATCATACTGGGTATAGAAATACGTAAATGATTTCTTTTTACTGGTTACGCTTCAAAATATTTACATCGATTTTTTCGTTAATAATCAGACAGTAGTACCAAAGCTGATCAAAACTTACAGTTTTACGTATTCGTGAAAGATTAAACTCTGATTATTTATTCTACAAAGAAAAATTAAATTCTAATATAATAAATGTGAAAACTTCGGACTTGTGTCCGAGAGTTATGTGTACTTCGAAAAGTGAATGAGACAAATCAATCATTCTAGAATGTGTGCACGTAAGAAGTATCTTGGTAAACCTGTTTTGGGAAACTCCAAAACTACTGATCATGTCAGACATATCTGTGCAATTTCGTTTCCAGATGCAGTTTTTGTTTATTTCGTGACCTTTTTGCAGTCAATGTTTTGTTAGAAAGCTGCGATTTGGTTCAAAACTAATATCAGATTCGGAATCAGCGTTAAAAACTGAGTCAATTTAAAGTCGTTGTGGATAATTCTGAGAAAATAGTTTTTTTTTTTGAAAAAATCCCTGTACCCCACCTCAGGGATTGCTTGGTGAAAAATGACAATTTTTTCGATAACTCAACCATTTCTTGCCGGATCCTTCTCATCTTCGAACTCGATCGAGATATTCATGAGACGATTTCGTGCACAAAATTTCAGCTCAATCGAATGTATTTGTAAAGAGTTATCGTGTTAACGGCCGGACGGCCGGACACACAGACCGATTCTAGAGTGTACTCACTTTTTTAGTACACAAAAACAGTCAATAATCGAAGATTTGCATTCAAACTCATTTTAAACTACAACTAATAAATTTTAAGATGTAACCAAAAACAGAGAAACAAACAAAAAATATGTTTTTGTATCTTGACAACTTCGTTTGGTATTTAAATTTCAAATTTGTAAATATAACAGTGAAATATGAAACAATTTAAACTATTAAAGCAACTAAATAATTAAACTGGATTGATAATCGGCTTTAGGTGTGGGATGTACATGTACAGAGTAGAATCTAGGATTTTAGAAAGGAGTGCAATCATAAACAAAGAACACATTTTGGGATGTACTATAGGTAGTATGAGGTAGTTATTTGTTTGGTTTTGCTGGAGAAAAAATAGAGAACATTTTCTCCAGGTGAAGGTGAAGCGATTGCTCCATCGCGTCCCTTATAAATCTGATACTGTATGGGAGAGTCTGGGCAAATGAGACATTAGAGAATCCATAGCCAACTTGATGCAATTGATCATCTATAGTAAGTTGATGGCCTTAGAAATAATTAATTCGTTGCAAAATTACATGAGTTCATAGACGACGACAAATAGTAGAGTGTTATTCGAAGAAACCTTTCATAGTTGATTATAATGACAAATTTATTTGTCTACCATTCACATTCAAATGAGTGACATTAAGATGAGAAGACTATAAAATTGTGTACATTTTCTCACTTGCCGAATTTCAATAATTCATAGTTCTTAGTGCAATTATTGAAGAATTAGTTTAACTAAAAGAATTTAATCTTACAGAAAAATATAAAAAATCTACAAAGGATTGAATATTGTCTGAGATTTACTAAATCATTTTTCTATTTTATTTTTATGTTAACATGTGTGATGGGTATATCATTATACTCACTTTTTCAAAGCGTAATTATGAAACACATTGACAGAGGCTTCGTCATGTTATTTCGGCCGAAAGAAAAACTTTTTAGTATGATAAGACGAACATAGCACATATGTAGTTCTTCATCAAGAGCAATTATTTCTATAAGAGTTGCATATCTTTCAAAGAACATTTACGGACTCAGTCATACTTTAACGACGTGAATCTATAAAAATGAAAATATACGTCTGTATGTAAAATCTGCTTTTCTAATATCAAGTTGATTCTTGCAAAAAAATAAAAACTCATCGCAAAGAACTATTAACTAAAAAATTGATCAACAAAACACAACGCTTGAGGAAAATTTGCAAACGCATGCATCATATTAAGATGTGAAATAATACCTTAAGAAAAATGTCCTCACAATTCATAAAGCTTTCAGAGTAAAGAAGATCATCGAATTTTCATTGTTAACGTGACCCTGTACTGTTGAAATCGTAAAACTCTTCAGTCACAGTCTCGAAACAATATGAATGTAAAAAATATCGTTTTGAGTATTAGCAGCCAGCAATAACCTCGCACAAACTAGAGTTAGTTTTTAAGACAACTCATATTCGTAAGTCTATTTTAAAATTCTCAAACATTTAAAGACTCAATATTGTTCAATAAAATAATTCATCGAGACAAAAAAAATATATTCGTACCATCTGTATAGAGTACGTTTTTCTATCACCTATTCCAAAGTTTTCGTCCGTATTTTCTTTTCATTGATCCCTTTCTATTAGATCTTATCTATACATGCAAAAAGTTTTACTACAATATAAAATTAATCATTTATCCGCATGGTATATGATTGCCATTTGTGTTTGACAAAGAAAACAAAAATTATTTTTCGCTCCACTATTTTCCATTAGCTTTTGGATAAGATCTTCCTTAGCAACTAATCAATAAGTCATTCAAATAAATCAATGGCAAATGTATTTTCATTATGTAATGATATTGAACAATTTCTTCAGCAAAGTGATAGAAATTCTATAAATCAATTCTTGAATTGGTTAAAATCTCGTTTAAATACTTCTAATATTAAAAAATTTGACAATACAATACCGGACATTTTCGATAAATCTTTAATAAATACATCACAAATATTCATATGTCAATGTGGTCATCGATATACATGTCGTTTTACAATTGATAATCTTATTGAAACAGATGAATATGATGAACATGATAAAATCTATAAAACAAATACAACTAAACATCATAATTCATCGAAATATTTTCTTTGTCATCAATGTCAAATTCGTTTGCATACACATGAAACATACGTTAATCATTATTCGATGCATGAAAAAGGCTATGTATTTTGTAAACATTGTTTTCAATTTTATAATAACGATCAAATGAAATTACATGACTGTGAACAACGAAAACTTGAAGAATTACAAAGTTTAGAACAATTGATTCCACCTGACACGATTGATCAACAACAACAACAACAAAATTCTTATTCCATAAGTATGAATAAGTCAATACTTGAAATTTATGTGATGATCATATCTAATTTTGACTAGATCATACTGATGAATATAGTTCAACACGTGCAACACGTTTTGGTTTACCAAAATTAACTGACTCAATTGTTGAAATACTACATTCGGATGGTAAACGACAATATCGTTGTCCACTTTGTTACAATTCTTACGTTAATCGATCGGGTCTCAATCGACATTATATTACACATAGTTCACAAGACATATGGAAAGTTGGTGAGTTAGGTTTTTTTTTTGATTTTTGTTTTTCTACCGTCCTTTGTTTTCTAGAATGTCAATTCTGTGGTAAACGTTATTCAAGAAAAGACTCATTAAAACATCATATAAAAACTCAGCATGCACAATTTGTTATGTCGAATTTACAATGGAACGATAAAGATAATACAATGTATCATCATCGATCCAATGAACAATTGTACCAGTCGAATCATAAGAATTCACTTGATGTTCAATCGAATTCATCTATATCAAATGAAAAAGAACACATGGATAATGATGATATCGTACTAGTTAATTGAGAAAAAAACAACAAACGTTGTTATTTTTTTTCCTTTGTTTAATAAATATCTTCATGCAACATAGTCTGAGCTTTTCAACTTTCGAACTTGTGAAATGAGAATGAGGGGGCTGTTTAAAACTAAGAATTACGCGCAACTATATATTTTGTGTAAGTAAATGTTTTTAGTGTATTTCTTAAAATTCAGTTTTGATTGGATCGAAGAGATGCTTTTTAAAGATGAAACATTGATCTTTCCAACGGTGAAAGAATCAAATAGGTGCCCCCTGTTATGGTCAAATACAGCAGACTCCGACATTTGGGCGTTTACTGATGCACCGTACGTTAAATGATCTATGACTCAATCAATAGTTAGTAACTTAATTATGCTAATAGATCGTGTTATCTAATCTTAACAATGATTTGAGTTATATAAATACCCAGTTAACTGACATTGGTGTATACCTAATTTATGTTATGTTTTCAATTGTTTAAACAGGATTCACGTCTGTATTTTTCTTCCTACTGTTATGAAGTGCATCGAGTTTTTCTTTACTCAATAATGCGATAAAATATAACTTACCATAGACAATTAGCGTATGATTTCATCCATTATTTTCATGGTTAATTTACATGATGTCTATGGATCAGTACTGCATAAAAGATCAACACTCCCTATATTAGATTGTATTTACAGTTTAATATAATATATATATCGTGTTAAATATTGTCCTAAACTTTAGTTTTATTTTCTAGATTATTTTACAATGTCGACCTTATACAGCTGACTTCTATTGCGTCAACGTATTCAAAGTTTCAATCGCTTCTATAGTCTGATTTTTCAATATTGTCTAGTCGAATGTAGAAGTGAAGTTAATCAAGATGAGTTTACCATCAATTTCTATATTCGTGATAGAACTTTACTCGTAGCGTAGATATAATTTTTGAATATAGCCTGTGTCAATAATTGATGAAAAGATTCTAACTGTAAAGATAATTCAGATATTGCATACAGCGACAACTAACGATAAGATATGTACAAAAAAAAAAAGAAATAGAATTCCCATTTAAATGAATGCCCACAACTTCTTCATATTTTTCTAATCAATTCCTTGATCACATCAGCAGATTCGATCTTATATATTCTTGTGTTGTAGTATCATAGAATCAACTGCTTCTTTATTTTTCATCTTGAAATATTTTAAACATAATTTCGTATGTGTTTCGACCCCAATGTCGATTCATTCTGATGAAGACAATGTAAAATATAATCTTATTCTAAAAGATAGAAACACTTTTCGACCGTTGTGAAGAGAACAGAAGTCAATATTTGCAAGATAGAGATCAATGTCAAGATCTCGAAGAGACAATTTGTTTTCCTTGTCTATTGCTTTTCTGTAGAAAATTTGAAGGTCACCGTCAAAACTAAAATAGTGATGGATTATTTTTATTTTTGAAAGCCTCTCAAACATGTGACAAGTATTTCTTGTTTGAAAACAAAAACAAACTAAAAACTCATAATAAAAGAAACATTCAGTTCAATTGAATCTAATTTTATTAAGTAACAGACTTCACTCTCTCGTTCCCTACTTTCATTTGATGTGTATGAAACAAAAAGACAGAAGAAAACAAAACGCAAACCATCGAAAGAATATCATTACATCGTAATGATGAAAGCATCGAATATCTCTTCTATATCAAACAATACACTAAATATAATTCGATGATTTCGTCTTTGCTGTAACTAACAACAAAATTGTCCTATACACTTGTCAAAAGTTTATATATACAAACATTATCAAATATTTAATTGATTAATTTCCTATTGAGATATATCGTACGTCCTACATATTTCTTGCAACATTCGTATGAAAACAGCCAACACAAGAAGAAATAAAAAAGACTTTCAATTAAATCAAACATTACACGTTAACAGTATGATAAAAACAAACTTTAATGTTTGACAAGAACATAACGAACAGATACTAATACAATCCTTGCATGAATATTAAAACACTTGTGCATTATGTAATTATGATTTTATTTGTTTAACAAAACTTAATAGATTATAACACATATATTTAGTATGAGAAATATTCTGTTACTATATGCCGTTGTTAATTTACTTTGGGATGTTTGCTCTTCAAACGCCGTGGAGACGGCAAATCAAAAGAGAAAAAGAACAAAAATTAAAAGAACAAGAAGAAAGAAAGAAAGACAGAAGCCATTGATTGTTAGTGTAAGAAGAGAAAAAAAAACTCAAGTCAACAGTAACAACAACAATCACTTCTTATGTCTTTTATTTTTCAATAGCAATTTCTTCCTTTCTCTTTCTCTCTCTCTCTCTCTTCATACAATCGCAGAAACAATTTTTACAAGAGAATCAAATCTGCACAAATTACAATACAATGACTACGACAGTAATATCACCCAGCTATAATCTATCATCAACATTATGTTCACAGTGTAGTTCAATGGCACATTTTCAATGTCTTGATCATTGTAAAGAAGTTTTCTGCGGTAAATGTAGTCTTAAACATCGAGTATTGGTTATGAATCAAATGAACGATTTAACACAACAACTTAGCGCATGTAAAATTGATCCTATAACAACACATGATGAAATCGATGAAAATTTTATGCGTGCTTCGAAACAAACTATAAAACGTACGAAAGATACAGTGAATAATATAATCGCTGAAATAAGACAACGTGAACAAACAATAATTAAAGAAATCGAAAAAAATTTAGATATTAGAAAAAACGAAAGAAAAAAACGTACCGAGTGAGTAAACATCATAGTCGTTATTGAGTGTTAGTATTGAAAATAAAATTCGTTTAGTTCATCATTATTAACAAGTGAAGAAGCTGACGAATATACTCATTTACTTCATGATTGTCTTAAACAAGATCAATTAATTAATGCTGATACTCTAATTGGTATACAACGTCGTCTTGATGCTCGTAATGCAATTGGTCAATCAGCAGCAGAAGCAAAACATCCTTTAATTGAATTAGGAACTATGCATAAAGGACTTACATACATACGGACAAGCATTATCTTCCTTTTCATTTTCTCACTATGGAAACATTTCGTAAGAAAGAATAATCGTTTCTTAAAACATCTACTTATTCAAGTTTATTACTTTTGACTAAACTGATTATGGAACGATAAAGTGCAAAACCCAAAAGATTTGTACTGTTTCTATTTATGCCAATCGGATGCTCTTGGATCTCCAGGTTATATACATAACGGTTGGTATATACGGTAGTCAACGAATACTGAGCAAGATGTTTACGGAGCTGTTACTAAAGAGCGCCGAACAATTCGTAACACAAGACCGTATTCAGCCTTTTTTTCTTCCAAAAAACATCTCCAAAGTGTCCAAATACTTCCTCACATACGATAATGTCGAATTCAACCGACTCTTGACTGCACAGCATCGCAGAGCTCATTAGAGTGGTTCTTCAGAATACTGGATATACCGGCCGTAATCATTCTATATTTGTTTTTTTTTACATATTCCGTGTGATACTTAGTTTAGTTATCGAGCAAATGTGTAAAGGCGAAAAGGTTATTGGCACCCTTGTTTTTACGCTATATTACTGTTTGTTTTCAATGTAACTTCGTCACGACAACGTGAATTTCAAGTAATGGAACTTAACGATACACTCGAGTATATCATAGCAGAGCGTTACGAAAAACCCAGGTAGGCGTCGCTACATCTGGCGTGAGTCATGTTAACTATAAAAAAGAACGTGGTATGCTGCGGTTATCAGCCTTATTCCTTGATTTTAAACGGCAGTGTCTTGTGGAAAGCGCGTTTTTGTCGCAAAACATTTTCCATCGGTGCACGACAGTCGTAGCATTTGATCTCGGTAGTGACAAATTTCGAATGGTTTATCGTTGTGAAAACCGTCGATTAACGGATACAGTGTAACGTATCGTATTCGATCAATATACTCACTCCGTATGCTTGCGTCAGATAATTCGGTTAAATACGCACCGTATCGATACTCGAAACTACCGTAAATAGTCCGTTTTGATTGATCTGGGTCGTTTCATTAGAAACCGTTACAAGATCTTGTGTAAAAACGTTGTTTCCTATCATCGGTAGAAAATGCAATGAAGCAAAGACTTCTGATAGATATCTCAAAACACGATACAAGGACATCAGTCATACATAGTTCGAAAGAACAGATTTGTATTCAATCAGTACGTTACGTAGAAGGTCTCAATCAGAACGAAGTTCGCTTCACAACTTTTATTTTTCATTGATAACCAATTGTATTTCAGAATGTGTCAATGATTGTGCATCGAATCATCTTTCTTGAGTGATAAAAATTATAAATCTTAAAAAGTCATGAAATACAGTATCGCTTTATACTTCTGGGTCGCCCCCGAAGTTTCAGACAGCTGCTGTTTCCTGAAAGTTCACACCAACACCTCCAGCTAATTGCTCAACCGAAGGCCTAAAATGTACCAAGTTGTTCTGGCACAAGTGTCTCTATAACCGATATCAGCAAGGATGATCGGGGTTTGTAAACCAGTGGCCCGATATTATAGGAATTGCAAACGTTATTCTATTTTTAGGCAAGGGGGAGAACTACATCCAGCTTCTTTTTAATGGAGCTCCCTAGTGACCAACCCCAGTATGCCTGTCATTCCGACCTATTTTTTTTCGGTACCTTCCCACTAGGCTCACTATTTCACTATGAAGTGAAATGTCTTGTATTCGGTCCTTTTAACCCTAATGGGCGTTTTCGAACTGATGAATAAGAGATTTTGACGCTGAACGCTGACTGTCAGATGTTAACCCTCAGGTCAACCGATAAACCAAGGTAAGTCTAAGCGGCCAACCGCAAGGAGCCAGATTTGTGCACCCGGAGGTACACTGCAGTTTAGCCGTATATGAGTACGCAATGCTAGCGGCTGCTTCCCCAATACACGTTGCCCCAGGATCTCCACGTGGAGGAGTGACTGCGCGATCCTGGAAATACAGTATATTTTAGTGTTCAATCATTTGGGCTACCGATATTTTTATTTGATTGCTTTTCTATTTTGAAAACAAGTATACTTTCGAACACAATATAAGTTCTACTCGATACCTTGCGACATATCTAAAGGTTGTGTCAAGTTTACTATCACAAGAGTAGTCTTATACGATGAAAATGCTGTTATATATTAGTATCTCAACGATATATTGAATACCTTAATTCTTTCACTAGGCAAGTACTGATGCTAGTCGTGTTTCTCAATGCAAAAGTATATAAATCACATTTACTTAAACTTATATGAATACAAGGAGAGTATTAATAGTTTATGTCTACAATATTCAATTGTTTTGTATTCATCGAATTCAACATGGACATTCTTTAAGAATAATGTCGTGGGGAAATTCGAACCAACGAAAATACTTCAACTTCGAACTGCTCCTCGAGCAGAATCTGTTCAATCTAACAAAAGAAGTAAAAATACCATTACAGTCACAGTTGCGTTGGGTAAACCCAAACCATTTCAAAGTCCATTACAAGGTACATTCTCTGTTGGTAAACATCCAACAGCTGTATCGTTGAATGATCGTTATGTTGAAACATTTTTTTGTCGTCGTACACCAGGCAACAGTTTAATATTGTTGAGTACAACGAATGTTGATGTTATCAATCGTGGGTCCGGTGTTGAAATGAGTGTACGACTATCAAAAATTTTAGGTACAGAAAAAGATAAATTGTTAGCAGGTGCATGGTGTGAATATTCTCAACGACTAATACTCGTTGGCAATCATCGGATGTACTTTTTTGATTTACAAGGACAAAAACATGCAAAAAAATTTCGATGTCAACCGATATATGGAGATACGGGAAATACGCAAAGATTTCTAGGTTGTTCACACGATGGTTCACTATTCTACGGTAGAATAATTGAAAATTTTCTTACAACACGTTTGTTAAGTTTTCTTTCATTTTTTAAGCTTTCAAATCTGATAAGGATTCATATACACTTGAAAAACATGCCCATCCATCTTTAAACCATTCATAAAGAACATCGATGTAGACATCATAGTTATTGTGTGTTTTTCAATTGTACATTTCAGAGATAAAACGTCTATACTCAACTCGTCAGTGATATTTTTCGAAGCAGCACATTCACTCGCGTATTATTGAAACCTGAATTGTCATCATGCTCAATTCTTATATGATGGCAGGTTTGATTCAGAGTTCGGAAAAGTTATTCGAAAGAAATTATCAAATTTTTGTAGGCAGCAGGCGATTGAAAATGCAAGGTTTGAATTTTTTATCAATCTTCTATTGGTCGATCGATCGTTAATGTGCTTAAACATGAGTAAAGTTAGAGTTTTTCGGAATTGCATCAGCATTGGCTTTACTTTTTTCGAGATCGTGTCAGCATCGTTACAGAACATCACAGTATTATTTATTAACGTTATTCTTGCGGAGACCGGAATGCCAGCCCACGGAATTGTCTCCATGGACTTTCGCCGTTAAATTATTACTTAATTACTTAATTCAATGATTAAATTTATTTTAAAAAAGTCTGTAAGTCATATTTCATTAGTAAACCATTGATGAGTCATGATGAATCGTGATCGAGAGAATCTACAGTACATTACAGACGGCTGGATGAGACTATCAGAGGTGACGTTTAATTAAGATCTAATGGAAATATAGTTAAATTACTTTCTTACTGAATTCCTATGGTGTAAAGTAAGCAATGATGACGAAATACGCCTCAATATATATAAAATAAATGTGAAAATTTCGGACTTAAGTCCGAGAGTTATGTGTACCTCAAAAAGTGAATGAGACAAATCAGTCATTCTAGAATGTGTGCACGGAAGCAGTATCTTGGTAAACCTTTTTGGGAAACCCCAAAACTAGCTCGATTTGGTTCAAAACTAATATCAGATTCGGAATCAGCGTTAAAAACTGAGTCAATTTAAAGTCGTTGTGGATAATTCTGAGAAAATAGTTTTTTTTTTTGAAAAAATCCCTGTACCCCACCTCAGGGATTGCTTGGTGAAAAATGACAATTTTTTCGATAACTCAACCATTTCTTGCCGGATCCTTCTCATCTTCGAACTCGATCGAGATATTCATGAGACGATTTCGTGCACAAAATTTCAGCTCAATCGAATGTATTTGTAAAGAGTTATCGTGTTAACGGCCAGACGGCCGGACACACTGACGGATTCTAGAGTGTGCTCACTATTTCAGTACATAAAAAGACTAAGTTTTAGGCGGATTTGAAACAATGAGTATATCGTGTTTCATATTTAGATTCAATAAGAATTGTACTAACATTCCTTTTCAATGAGAGTACTTTCGATTGCAATATTGTTCTAAGAAGTTGAATCGGAATCACTCATTCATAAGTGTGTTTTGTTCTGTACAGAAATGTTAAGATATCCAATTTTGAGAGTACTCGTTCGATTACTCGAAAATTTCCGAATTTTTTATTGACATTTTTCTCTGTCAGAAACGAACCGATTGCAATTCCTAGAAGAATAAATATCAATGTTGAAGATCAGATTATAGAACTTATTCAACAGATTTTAATTTTGTCTCAATTGAATCAGTATCCGTGGTATTTATAAATTTCAGAGCATTCAGCTACACATCTTTTGTATTGACGTCCTCGATGAATATTCTCTTTCAGTACTCAATAAACAAGATAATTTGGATCATGAAGATACTGAATTCTTTTTCAAATCAAAGGAAAATCTACAGATTCATGGTCATCTAGCAGCAATGTGTATTACACATAATCGTGTTGCATTGGTTTATCGTCGTTTTCAATCAGATAACAATTGTCAACATTATCTTTGTTTATTGGATCATGCTTTTAATAAAATCGTGAACGAGGATTTGTTATTATCATCGGATTCATCATCTATCATTAAGTGGATTACAGCAATCATATCATTTGGTAACGATGATGAATATCTATTGTGTGATCCACGTGGTCAACAATTATTATTATTTCAACGTTCTAAAGAAGGCATTTTAACACGTCGATTTCGTATCGGTGCTATAAATGCATGTTGTTTAACTGATGGTAAACTTGTGTTATGGTTACAAAAACAATATCCAAGTTCACCAACTGGAAAACTTCATTTTATAACAGCACCACATTTAGAAGGACGAATAAATATATCTAAATCACTACCATTACTAACTCAAACATGAGCTTTTAGATTAATATATAAATCTACTATATTTTCTTTTATGCTTATTATTATTTTTTTTTAATTTCAATACAACGATTTGTTTGAATAAGAGAATCTAATCAATAAAAATGTTCATGCAATACATATATAGGAATATGATCGAACAAATAATTCTACTAGTTTCAATGGGTTAGAAAATTAAAAGAAAAGAATAATTTTACATGTAATGATGAAACAAATCCGAGCCTATAATACGTTGATTAATCATCGGTCGCAATTTTCTTTCGAATCGTATTATGAGAAGTTTTATTGAAAACGATTCAAGTGTCGCCATTAGCAAAAAACAAACAATTCACTCATCGAAATCAAGTTTTATTTGACTCATATGAAAAACAAATATTCTTTAGTTCATTATCGATCAAGTCTCATCTATGAAAATCTAAACCATACCATCTATTCGAATGATGAGTATTGCATGTGTACATAGAAGTATTTATTTGAATTATAGTCAAACGTATCAATAAGATTTGTTGTCATCGAATGTTTAATTCTTCATCGAATCGTTACAATTGAAAATTTGATCAAAATTTTATTTATTTGTATTCTAATAATCATGAAAATATCAAATCTAATTTAAATCGAACAAGAAATTCCTTACTAATAAGTAAGATGCATTCGATTGTTAACGAGTGAAACGTATTCATCTAACAGACACTACTGAATATGTGATCAAATATAGTGAGACACGTACACAATATAAAGACATCTCTTTGAATACTCTTAACTAGATTTTTATGGGTTTTTATTAGATGTACTCAGAAAATACAATTCTATCAATAAATATCGCAGCGGACAAACGGTCGAAAATTTAGAAAAAAAAAAGATGACTAGCTAGATATATTATTTATTATATGAAATGTATTTAACATTACAACAAGTGCATGCAAATCAAGAGGTAAAGTTTAGAAACAACAAATATTCCATTGAAGTTATTAGGCCATCATAATATCTCACATCTAATCCTGCACTAAATTGAATACACATATAGCTAAAACGATTTTCTTCTCCTTGAAGAAGTTTTAATGAATAACCAACTATTAGGATGATGAACTTGTATTCGACAATTAAAAACAACTACCGAACTATAACTGTTCAAATGTCATCATTCAACTGAGACATCGCTTTTTCCGATAGTTTTCAGTTTCGACCATTGCCTCCTTCGAGTAAACTACGGTATAACAAATATATAAACGAGTCATATATATTTGATCATGCAGTTAACAAACAAAACGTTTAGTTCTTTTTTAAAAGTTTTGAGTCACTGGCATCCATCCGTAGGCCTGTCCATCGTAAACGAAAACAATTCGCGTGAAAAATCTTGAGAATCGATATAGTTATTTCAAAATTGTCTAGTGCATAGAATGTGAGATTCATCATTTTAGCACTTTGTTCTCTAAAAACACACAACGCTCTTTTTTGTGTACTCAAAAAGTGAGTTCACTCTTGAATCAGTCAGCGTGTCCAGCGGTTAACACGATAAATCTTTACAAATACATTCGATTGAGCTGAAATTTTGTGCACATAATTTTCTCATGACTATCTCGATCGAGTACGAAGATGAGAAGGATCCGGCAAGAAATGGTTGAGTTATCGATAAAATTGTTATTTTTCACCAAGCAATCCCTGAGGGGTGGTACAGGGATTTTTTCAAAAAAAAAACTTTTTTCTCAGAATTATTTACAACGTATATAAATTGACTCAGTTTTTAACGCTGATTCCGAATCTGATATTAGTTTTGAACCAAATAGTAGCTTTCTAACAAAACATTGGCTGAAAATGCACAAAAACTGCATCCAGAAACAAAATGCTTAGATATGTCTCAGATGACCACTAGTTTTGGGGTTTCCCGAATACGTTTACCAGAACACTTCTTCCGTGTACACATTCTCGAATGACTGATTTGTCTTATTCACTTTTTGAAGTACACATAACTCTGGGACTTAAGTCCGAAGTTTTCGAATTTAGTTTTTCAACAATCGCTGTGAAAGTCTTTGCAAAAATGTCAAACTCTCTTAGACCGTGTGACTGACTTATAAATCAATCAAATTGTTTACCAGACATATTTTCCCAAAACGAATCTGAGAACGAGGAAAAGTGGAAATCGAAACAGCTCTAAAAACGTTCTTGTAACATTTTCTTAACTTCAAAAGTTTGTACTTCTCAATTATTTCGAGCCTCATGTACTAAACTTGAACAAAGAACAACATTGTTAAAAGTTGTAGATTCGTTCTTGAATCAGAAACGTTTTAAGCATGAAGTTTTTTGTATGATCGAATCACCCATTATCTTCAAAACTTATGTATGAACTCAATTAAGTCTGCGTTATTTGTGTTAACATGTGTCCGATGGTAGAAGTTTTGCAGAAAAATGAATTCAGAAAATATTTTTTATCGTTGCACAATGGCCAAGTACTGCGAACGATGAAATTAGTTGGTCTCTTTTAGAGAAGAACATATTTTAGTACACACATCACGAATAAATTTAATTCCCCATACACCAATGGAAAGACCACTGTTTATGCTACAGAAATCATTATTTAAAGTGTTTTCTCATTTATCTTCTGATTAAAAACAAATTATAGAAAATAGAAAACAACGTTGCTCGATAGTGTCGTTTGCAAGAACGTTTTTAGAGCTGTTTCGATTTTGATTTTTTCTCGTTCTCAAATTCGTTTTCAGAAAATTTGATTTGTCGTACAGACATTACTCTTTCTAATAAAAAGAATTTGATTGGTTTATAAGTCAGTCATACTTTCGAAGACAGTTTGACATTTTTGCACAGACTTTTCCATTGCTTGTTAGTTATAAGAAGCACGTCCAATTCCAATGCATGACACATGTGTATGTCGAAATCTTAACTTCTAGGTGGAGAAAAAGCGTGTCACGTTCAATGCCTGGAAACTGTCTCAATCACTCTTTAAAAAAAACATTCATTTAATTACAGCAATGTATTCAAATGTTATTGTTAGAAGAAAAAAAAATACCCATCCGTTAATCACCAGATATGTCACAAGAATTCTAGAATCCCTAATGAAAAAAATTATAAATAGAGAATAAATAAAAAATTTAGTATGTTTTTATTTTGCACAGAAGTACAACGTTTTCTTTTTCAAGTGAAAAATCGCAGAACTTATCGATATTACTTAGGGAAAAACAACTTCAAGAATATACAAACAGACTCAATATTGATCTCAAGTTATGTTTATCTTTTATTCGAAACGATTAGATTACGTTGAGTTCAAATATTTATCTGTTTACTTTTAAATGATAAGACAAGGGCTTGGTAAGTTCAACGCACGAATATTAAGGCACAAGAAAAGTACTCCTTTTATTTGTCATTAATCATCGTTTTACATTCATCTTATATTCTTTTTGTTTTTCGTTTTTTAGTACGTCAGCACACCGATTAGAAACGTCGAAGAAGAGACAATTGTTTTCAGTCCTATAGAACAAAACATAAATAGTCAAGTCCGATGATAGGCGTTCGAAAAAAAAACCATCTAATATGACTGCAATTGAATAAACATACCGAATAACATAGGTCTTGTTAATGAGTTTGTTACAATGTGATCTATATAATTCAGAAGGAAAAAAATATTCATTTTTTTATATGTTCAATTGG
This sequence comes from Rotaria macrura, assembly GCA_900239685.1. Classification (NCBI taxonomy): domain Eukaryota; kingdom Metazoa; phylum Rotifera; class Eurotatoria; order Philodinida; family Philodinidae; genus Rotaria; species Rotaria macrura. Next base: position 22,313 of record OENT01001290.1, on the reverse strand, counting down.
ATTATTTGACGTGAATTATTGATATCTTCGATAGAGAAATTTCTTCTATACTTAAAAAATCGTTTCAATTCGTAATATTCCACATCTTCAAAATTACAACGGTCGATGTTAAATCTCAACTCGTGTTGTATCTTTTCTAGCTGAGAAAAGAACAACACGTTACTATTAACATTTTCTTCGTTGAATTCAAAAAGAAATTATCTTTGCTAAATATCCAACAAAATATTGTTGATAACTTCATTTTCTTTTGTTTTCATATTGAGTCAGCTCAACATGGAATTTTCCTTTTGCGACAATCTACGATAGGCAACAAATTTGGAACAAGTCTAAAAAGCAAAATAACTGGTAGGAGAACACATTTTCTTTCGAAAAAGTTTAAAAAATATGGTAAATCTCAATCGAATAGAAAGCGAAATACGAATTTGTAAATTTGTAGATTAATTATGCTGAATACGAAAAAGAAAAGACACATAAAATGTCTTCTACTTCTTTAATAGGATCGATTTCATATTGCATCTGTACCTTTCTGAATCGTATGAATATGATAGTTAAGATGAAAATGTTATTTTCATGTCAAATAGTGAAGAATATTATTCATTTCTTTTGCCTGAATATGTTTTGATATTATTCGAAATAACAATCGAAGACTCGAAATCTAATTGACGTCACTGTAATTGGCCATAGTGTTTCATAGGTTTTATTGACGTCAATGCTTGACAATGAATCATTCGATAGATAGAATCAAGCTACAGCGATGAGAATCTCATTAGTTCTGGTCTATTAAACAAATCGAAAAACAGCCCAAAACAAATATTAAAGTAGAACTTTGGACTCCTCCCTTTTTTGGTTATGTACCTTATCAATAAAAATAAACGACCTGTTCCAGATCGTCAAGCAGTACATAAGATATCAATAGATTATTCTGATTATTTTTCATGTTTTCTCAATGAAAATATAATTTTTGACCGACGCAACTAAACTTAAGCGTTGTTTTCAAGGTAAGTTCCATAAAGTTATATACGCATATGTGTTTACAGTTTGTGTTCTTTAATTTCTTTTCCCTTCTATGATCGATAGTAGAAATAGGAAACGGTTCACTTCTATCTATGTATTTAATGATGAAATAACAATTTAGTATTTCTTCGATACTATCAAGATAAATATTCGATTTAAAACGATGCATCATCTATGAAAAGAGATATTGCTCGAATAAAAAAAGAGACATTATGTTACTGAAATTTTTAAAATTCATTTATCGATAATGATTTTATTTCATTACATAAGAATGATTGATTCTTTATAAATGATAGATAATATACTATTTAGAAAGATTTTTATCGAAATCATAGTTAAATCAATGTAAAAACGTTTATTTCGTAGTTAAAATCATTAATTTACATTCTATACAAGGTTCGTTTTTGATCAAAAAAACAAATATTTGAGATTCATACAATATAAATCGACTCCTTCATAGACGTCATAGCAATCTATATTTAGTTTTAAGCAGCACACCTTTTGCGTCATAATAATTATTTCAATTTTTTATTTTATTTTTGTTATCTAATCATTCACTGTTAAGTTTTCTTTTCATTCATAAGTGGAGCCATTGTTCGAATACATATTTGTATTTCTTTTAGCAAATATTACCAAGGCACAAGGTAACTAGTATGGATATGTATATACCTGAATACGTCAAAGACAAGGGCACACACATGAATATACACGATGAGGTACCATGCTAATCTTGGAACGTTTACGATTAATATTTTCATCCGTTGCTTTCTTTATCCTTCGTAATATTAACTAATAGGATATTTTAATAAATTATTCGATACGCTTTCATCTAGTCTCCTATTTTTTTCTTCATTCGATCATCGAAAAAAAAAAGTTGACTTACTTCTTTTTTTTTAAGAATAAATCTTTACGAAGGTCATTGAATTTTATTTGTCACTTGAAGTAGTTTTTTTCAATAGTATATTTTCAATTGAGAAGCATACAATCAATGCCAACAGAAGGATCATTTCTGTCAACATGAACCCAAAAATTTTGCACTTAAACAGTAGGACACTGAATGTGGTATGATACGGCAATAGTAAAACAAGTATTTTCAGAATTGTTGATTTAGTTTTCAAAAAAAAAAAAAAGAAGAAGAAACGTCAACTATTCTCATTTATTCAAGGAGTCTCTCTGTTCGAAACCTTGACAAATATGAATATTTTCTAGTCATTATACTAATTAAAGTTTCTAATATTCGAAAGAAAACTGATTAATTAGCATGGAGATGAGAATCTTATATTATGCTCGATGTATCGGTTACAGAGGAGTTTCATGCACGAATTTCCTAGACATTCATATAACTTTATGAATTGATTATTAGGCAATTATTTTTACATTATGATCGATACTATTTGTTCTAACATAGAATTGACTATGATGAATAGTAAATTTATGATAAAACTTGAATCTAGTGAAACAAAACTTTAACCTTGTGAATGTGACTGTATCCTAGAAGACAGCAAGGTGAAAATAAATGAGAAAAAAAAATCGACTGAAGAAAAAAGAACAGCAAAAACGTAAATGGACATTGCGATGCATATGCACAGAACAGAAAAGGGCTTGCCTCACCCTTTTCCATGGAGGATTCATCTTCCTTCAATATATCAAGGTGTAATTGAAAGGTGAAAAAAACAAAACATTCTGGTTATTTTCAGATATGAATGAGCATTGTAATATAAAAAAAAATAGAAAATATTTACAGCATCTCGATGAGCAATCTTATTTTTCTTGTTCTCTATTCAAACGTTTGAATTCATTTTTATTAGCGCTCTCGTCATACTCAAAACGGGATTACATATACATTTGTCTTTTCAACCATTATTTTTTATTTCTTACGTATTTTTATGTACTCATAGAACAAATAACATTCGTTTCATTACGCTGATTATAATAAATAATGGTGAGAATTAACTTGCTCATACATTAATACGAAAACAACAAGTGAATTATTATGAAAAAATTCATTCATTTAAAACATAGCATACTTGAAAATGTGGAAAATAACAAATCAGGACTCTTCACACATTCAAAAACGACGAACAATGTAAGTCAATTCTTTTCAACGAAATTAAAATTAATCATATGCGAATCAGTCTATATGTTTCTTTTAATGTAAATTTTTTAGTATTCAACAGAATACCAACAACTACTTCGACAAAACGTACCTCTTCTTGGTGATCTTTTGGTTACATATCAAAGACCTACTGTTAGTGAAGAGACGACGTCATTTAAAAATCTTAATATTTTTAATAGTAATGTTCAATATGGCATTGGTGGTAATTTTGATAAGACGGATGCATTAGCAAAAGTGACTCCATCAATATCTTGCTCATTTCATTGCTCATCTAATTTGTCGACACATTCACACATTCTACCATCGCAAAATAATGATCCCTATTCAACAGCATTGTTCAATGAAATTCCATATCAACATTCTATTTCAAAAACCCATTTGAATCCATTTAATCATATGATTAATTATTCACAAGATTTTTTATCGAAAGATAATGGCTATTCTGGCCCGAATGCATATGAAAGTTTTCTTCGTCAGCAACAAGAAAAATACGCCAATGAAGTAAATCATTTCTTTCATTTACACAAAAATGAAACATTATCATCACCATGTACCATAGACAATGTTAATCCAAGTAATATTGTTAAAGAAGAATCTCTGTTAAAGCCATGGGACAATGAACTAATGCAATCTTCAATATCATCATTCCCTTTACGAATACCTGTTCCATTTACTATGAAGAACATATATCCGCCGTCGATTGGAACTTATTCAGTACAACTACCTATTCATTCGTTTCGAAATTCTTACAACAACTTTTCATTAATAAATACATCACAAATATTAAAAGCAAAACAAACAACATGGTTAAATAGAAAACAAAAAAGAAATCGAACTATTTACATTTGTTCATATCCTGGATGCATAAAATCTTACGTTAAACTATCACTTTTACGTTCTCATGAAAGAATACATTTAGGAATTAAGCCATATCCATGTACATGGCCAGGATGTGAATGGAAATTCGGACGGTCCGACGAATTGACACGTCATTATAGGTAAGTTAAAAAACAAGTAAACATGCTTAATTTTCGTTTTCTTGTTCATTTTAAGAAAACATACAGGTGTAAAACCGTTTTCATGTCAATATTGTGAACGAGCATTTGCACGCTCGGATCATTTGACACTTCATTTAAAACGTCATTTATCAAATAAAATTTAATCGTGGACAATAACAATATTGATCGATAAAAAAAGGCTGTTTGTTACGTTTTTTTTTGTTAGTTGACGATGTAAATATAAATTTTATTATTTGTAAAAAAGAAATAAAGCCTGTTTTTAGTCTCAACAATTGGACACTTTTTATTTCTTGTAATCAAATCAATTTAGCATCGAATTCGTGCTTAGTTCATTCCAATAGATTATGCTAAATACAGAGCAAGATTTAGTGACGTAAATTTGACCTGTATGTTATTTCAAGCTCATGTTCCTTGATAACATTTCAAACTAGTATGGTCTGAATACAAAATGTATCTATTGATGAAATTTTGTTAGACCACAAAATAGAAAGTGTTCATAAATCATTTTAAGTTAAGGATTAATTTTACTTTATCAATCGATCGGTAATGCTTTTCATCAATATTCAATTGATTATTTCAGTGAAACGCATTTGTGTGTTGAATGAAATTCTTCACTGAAATCGATTTACATATACACATATCTAATTACTATTGTTTCTCTTTTCAAGCATAAATTTCAAGAGCGATGAGTGATGACGTGTTGGATTGTTTTGCTTGATTACAAACATACATTATTTGTTCGAAGAATGAATGTATAACATATGTTCTCTGATACCTGGATGAATGTGAACAATGCGATAATTAATTTTTGTTTTTCTCCCAATTTACCTTTTCTTCCCGCATTCTTGGTTACCTTAGTATGAAAAGAAGATATAAAAAGCAATGAAAAGCATGACTTTCTTCAATGAAAGCATATCAAAACAAACAAAATAACAATGCATAGTATATGTCACTAACTATTACATCTTAATCATACTGTAATAACTGACGTGATTTATTTCTAAACCTGAAAAGTTATACAATAAACATGAGACTAAACTCGAGATTCGTTTTTTTGCTTTCTTTTTGCACGATCTAAACAATGTTTGAAATAAAAATTTGAAAATTTCTATGTTGACAATACAACGTTTTTATCTATTTTATGAAACTTATTTTTTATTTTCTACACTAATACTCACAATGGCACGAAAAGACGTCAGATTGATACCTACAGTGTTTTACAGTTGAGTGTGTGATAGAAAGAAAAAATATGCTATGAAGCTCAACGGTATTGAAGTAACGATGAGAATTTTTTATAACAAAATTCCTTTTGACAATATCGTTAATTAAACAGTCAATTTAATTTTGAATGTTAACTGATGAGAGAGAGATTGCACACTTGATTTAGTAGATTTCATGTAAAAACTCGTGTAAACTTTGCTAATTACATAAAAACGATGACGATGGTCAAGCAGTATTTGAGAATTTTCTTTTTTGTAGATGATAAGCATAGTATCTATCATGTTTTTTTTTCTTGTAAACCAAGTATCAATAAGTAAAGCTTCGGTGGACACAGTATTCTTCCACGGGAAAGAAAACATAAAAAAGATCTTCCAATTTTCTTCGATTACAAAAACACGGAGCCAAGTGATTCATCAGATTTTTTTAAAATACTCCTATTGCATTCAACGACAAAATGAATACCCCGAGATATATTGATGGAGTGATTGTTTAAGCGACTTGTAAGTGCCCTATGATATGTAACGAATTCTTCCTCGCATTAATCTACTTACTGAGAAAAATTCGTGAATTCTCAGAAAATTGGCAAGTGTTTCATGATGAATTTAGAAATTTCTCAAGAAACTTATCATTTTTTTAAAAGAATTTTCTACCTTATCCGTTCCCAGGGCTTCGTCTCCTCGGATGAGTGATCAACGTGAAAGCTCAGCTAGGCATCTCAATGATATTTATTATTTACAAAATATCTGTTTTAAAAATAATATTGAAACTTGATTTTCTTGTATACTTTCATAGATACGAAAGAAACCGATGAATGCATATCCTTGACTAGAGATTTCATCAAATTTTTGTCTACATTTGTTCGTCGGATGGCACAGAATCTTAATGAATCAAGCATACAGTTTCATGAAACATTCGGAATTAAGACTTGAGAATAGTGATCTCATGAAACGTAACAATTAGCGAACATGATTACACGAACTTTTTGATTGTAGCATCTATTTCATCCAAGAATATACATGTTGTCATTTGTTTCTCGATCAAATTCACTTGTACGAATCTCATCGGTTCTCGAATAAGTGCGTAGATGATGTTTTCAAATTTCGTATTCTTTCTTGATAGTTGTTTGCAACTGGTCGTTGACCTACAAAAGCCGATGTTAAATTAGCTTGGTCTAACTTGAATAGACTAATCGATTAGACGAAGATGAAAAGAGTAAAATAAGGGGTACTTTGACGAAAACCACGTTTCAAACAAGTTGTGTAGATATCACATAGATGTTAAGAAAAATCTTTGTCAGTATACAAATTTAACAAAGGAATTTCAGTGTAGAACTACTTTCTTCATTCGAGATATAATTGTTTGTAATTTGATGAAAATTAATCCGTTAAGGTAGAAACAAGAATCCTTCTCATTGGCATCAGCTGTATCTTGTAATATCTGTTGAGTCATGCTACTTGACTACAAATGTGTAAAGAAATTTTAATATTTTCTCTCTCTGTATATATTTTTAAACGTGGACACATTACATTCGGCAATGTATTGAATACACACCTCTACTCCTCCTGCCATTCACGCTGCTCTCCTCTGGTATTCATATCGCATTACGATTATCATACTGAACAAGCTTGCGTTAAGAAAACGTATTTATAAGACGAAGACAAAAAAAATGTCAATATAATTAAACGACAACGTCTCACTTTCGAATGCTTGTGCACTCATCCATATCGAGAGGTAATGAAAACTAATCTGTATTGTCAGTTGCTCTTGTATACGTGAACAATTAGTTTTAAAACAGTTTGAAAAAACAATTTATTAAGAAATGAACTTCGAATGAAGCTCATTCAAAACCTACACAATGTCATAAATGTTGTTCTTGCAAAATTAAAACTTAAATTATTAATTATATTGATGTCAATATAATTACCATGTAACATTCTTCAAAATTCAGAATATGTATTGCACTACTCTATGATCGTAGAAATATGTTAGTTTCCGTGTTGATCAGTACTCAAGTTCATACTTATCCTTGACATCCTTTCGTTTGCCGTAACATGTTTATTTATGTAACATCATATTATATATGTACGAAATGTGAAGTAATTCTCTCTCTTACGAAACTCTTATCAATCTTATCTATTATTTCAACACAAGTCAAGAAGAGAGAAAAAAAATCTTGAGAACACATAACACTGTAGAAAAATACGAAATTAAAACATCATGCTACGTGTTTACCGATCATTACTATCATCATATTACTGTCGTCGTATTCGTTATTTTAGTACCAATTTAATTGATATTCATCCTGAAGTAAACTCGGCTTTGAACGAACGACGTCCAATAGTTGCATGTGAAACAGCTATTCTAACACATGGTCTACCTCGACCATTCAATATTGAAACATGTTTACATATTGAAAATATAATTCGTGAAAATGGTTCAACACCGGCAACGATTGCTATTCTAAATGGTCGTATTAAAGTTGGCCTCACACAAACCGAATTAGAACATCTTGGTTCATTGACAACTGTGGAAAAAGCGTCACGACGTGATCTACCGTATCTTTTATCTTCTTCACGTCAAGCATCAGCCGGTACAACAGTCGCAGCTACAATGCTTATTGCACATCGTTGTGGTATTCCACTATTTGCAACCGGTGGCGTTGGAGGTGTTCATCGAGATTCAACAATCACTGGTGATATATCGTCAGATCTAGAAGAACTAGGGCGTACACCTGTATGCGTTGTTTCAAGTGGTGTTAAATCAATTCTTGATATTCCTAAGACACTTGAATATCTTGAAACGAAAGGTGTTGGAGGTAAGTAGTATGATGACGATTAGAAACGAAGAGAAATCTTTCTATTCTATTTGATGTGCTTATGTTTTAGTTTATACATTCGGTGATACAGATGAGTTTCCGAATTTTTTTACACGAACCAATGCATATCGATCACGTTCATGTGCAGCAATACATACTATCGATGAAGCAGCGCGACTTGTTCGAAATATGATTGATTTAAAATTTGATTCTGGTCTGTTACTTGCTGTACCCATTGACAAACAAGATGAATTAGAAGATAATGGTGGAGAAAAAATTGAATCGATTATACGTGAATCTCTCGAACGTGCAACGAAAGAAAACATAACGGGTAATAAAGTTACACCGTTCGTTCTAGGTGAAATTCGTCGTCAAACGGGCAATAAATCTATAAAAACGAATCAAAAATTAATTTATAAAAATGCTCGAATTGCATCACAAATCGCTGTTGCTCTATCATCAGTAAAAATAGATTCATCATCTCTAAGTAAGTCGTTTGGAATTGAAAATGTAAACAATATAGATTGATTAAATTTTACTATTCAATAAATAAAGTTATTGTTGGAGCACGAAATCTTGATTTACATATTCAACTTAATGCTGATTTTACAACACATAAAGGTTCAACTCTTCCTTGTCGTTTACGACAAAATTTAGGTGGAGTTGCATACAATGTTACACATGCTCTTCATCTGCTAAGTAATCATTCTATTCGTCTTCTTACTGTTTCGGGTACGTCGAATTTCTTAACAAAAACTGACACAACTCCAGTTCTTGTTCATGAAATCGAAGATGAATCAACTGCTACGTATATTTCACTACTGGAATCTAACACTAGTGAACTTATTTGTGGTTTTGGCGATATGAATATCTATGAAAGACAAATAACACCATCGTTTCTAGAGAAAAATCTTTCTATACTAATTCATAGTCAATGGATTATGTTCGATGCAAATATAAGTCAATTAGCAATGAAATATTTAACAGAGATTGGTTGTAAATACAAGAAATATTTAGTATTTATTTCTGCTGGTGGTCCGAGTAAAGCTCGAAAAATTATACCGTGTTTGAAAGATATTCATGTTCTTTTTTGTAATCGTCTTGAATTTGAAGCAATTACAGAATCATCAACAATAGAATTTAATTTGAAGAATCTATTCAAAGATAATTCTAATTTAAAATTAATTTGCATAACCATGGGTTCTGATGGTGTTTTAATTTGTATTAATGGACGTATAAAAAAATATAAAGCTTTAATAACAGATAACGAACAACAATATATTAAAAATGTAACGGGAGCTGGAGATAGTTTTGCTGCCGGTGTTATGAATCAATTATTAAAAACACATTTTAATGATATTGATCGAGCTATTGCATGTGGTTTATTGTCAGCAAAATTTACTTTAAAATCTGCAAATACAGTTAGTCAACAATTACAAACTATTGACGATAGTATGATCAATCAGATTTGCTTGAACGAACTGAAATATGAAGATATTGACGTATAATTATTTATCTATCGTTTCAATAGGCGATGTTAAACATTGACAGTTTACTTACTTTTGTAATTCTTTGTTTTTTTTTCTTAGTTATGATTGTATGAAGATAGTTGATGATGAATTTAGATTGAAATATTTTCTGAAACATTGATCTAAAGAATATATTATATTGAAGATTTTTATAACCACCAGAACATATTGTTCTTCTTCATTATAAAAACAAACCATTTTGTGACATGTGATACGAATAAGTATTAAATGTCTAGATGAATTTTTTTAACTATGACTTCTGATCAAAAGTAGTATGTAACGAATCTATTTTCTAGTGAGACTTCTAGTCGTGATCAATTGATTTTCATTTCATTTGACTCGACAAAATCGTAAATTATGCATAGGAAATATAATTAAAATTTATATGCATTTCTTTTTGATGAATTGATATTTGTGAATCTTGTAAATATATAAAGCTTGTAAAAAAATTCTTTGTCTAAAACCGGTTGACGAATTCAATGAGATCTTCCAGCAACAGAAAAATGTCCACTAGATCAACATATGTAGTTTAGACGATGACAGTACATTTTGGTATGAAGTACAAAAAAAAATCCTATAGAATAAGTGCTTTTACAAACATCCTGATTGTCGATATTCATGCTTTTGTCTTTTCATTCGTTTCAGATTATTATTTTCCCTTCGAAGAAATCAATCTCTTCTAGCAGTATCATCTTGTTGATTTTCACATCAAGTCAATACATCTAAAGCAAATGAACCAGCAATTTTAACTGAAGGTTAATTGTCACTCAATATTTTGTTCATTTGTCATAGATAAATATCGAAATTCAGTTGAATCTTCGCAGAAAAATATCTTCCGAAATGTTACGACTACAACATGCAAACATTGAAAAAGATTGTTTTTCTTTTTTTCGAATTGTGTTGTTTTTCATAGATTAATAAACTCTGTATTATTAGTCTTTTCAAAAAATTTCACCCGTTCCAACCCTAAAAGTTCATTAGACGATAAATGAAAATTTGTTTATCCATCAAACGAGTTCGATTGATCTACTTGCATTATACCAGATGCGGACTTAAAAATCAATATTGCCCAAAGGATGTGGGTCTTTCTAATACAATGTGACACAGGAAAATTCTCAGATTGAAACATAGGAACAGATTCATACCCACACCAATAATCAATATAGATAAAAATTTCCTGACACGACCCTACTACAACGTTTTAATAGGGATTAAATGGCGATGGAAGTAAACAGAATATACTTTTATAATCGATTGAAATTTGCTCAATCGCAATCCAGTCGCTACATGTAGAAGCTCTATATTTTTTATTCTTCGTTAGTTTTGTTAACTACAACGCTGATTAGTAGTGTCAGACACCCTACGTCCCGAGACAAACTTGATTGACATTCAGGTCACAACCTTATGGTGAAACGAGTGACATCAATTTTGTTTGTTCAAATTATTTAGATGTTTGGCGTAAACCAACGACGACGAAGTTATTTCTTGCCTGACTAGATAGCAGATGCACAATGATCCATACTCAAACCCACTCCGTACACATACATTTCGAATATTCGATCTCCTTGCTTTTCTATTCAACTCTTTCGTACGAAGATGTTTATGAACTACCATCATAAAATCTAGCAGGACTCAATTTCCTTTCTGAACACATGGACAACTAAGCGGAGTTCGAAATGAACTGAGACTAGCGCTAAGTCATCTCAATTGTTGTAGTGACCAAAAACTACGCGTCGTAAGGATCACGACTGAGATAGCGTTCCACCTATTGAAAGTCAAGAGTGTGATCTCTCCATAGTATATTAAAGTACTGTATATAATAACAGAAAAGGTAAAAGAAGGTACAAAAAAAAGAAAGACAACTATAAGTTCATTGCCAGTTTTTGACCAAAAAGCGGGACATGTGCATATGAAGAGCGGATGAGTTCGTCTATCCGGTAATTATCGAATTCTGAGGGTTGTGCACCGATGATATTGATAGATGGCGTCACATTCGCAACCTTTCATTGTACACTATACGCGGTGAATGTGATGGTAATTTTCTACATCGTCGGTGCACAATAGAATTTGATAATATATACACCACTGATTAGAGGAAGTCTTCCTCCATACATCTTTTTACATATCTTGCCTTTGGTCAAAACTTTATAATTGCCTTTAAAGATGTAAAAATCATTTGGTGATAAAAACGTAACTTTTTTTAAAATTCTAATTAACATACAACTATGAGTTCTTTATATAAAAACCGATTTACTCGGACATGTCCTGTACGACAAAGTCATGGATACTCGATTAACTTATTATTTATACATCAAATGAAACGAAACGAAAACGAAGGAATATAATTTCAACCTTCGTGGACTGAATACAATAGTAGTGAGTTTTTCTTAAAGGATGACTGTGACATACGTCATAGTAAAAACATCGCATCTTCTCAGAAACAAGTTAGGAGCACAAACTTTTTGATGTTAAACTTAATTTATCAAGGTTTACAATATACAAAAATTCTTGGCTCAAACGTGAATGGACGCCTACGAATCTCATCTTGTTAAAATAATTCAAAAGTAATATTTGAAATATTGCGATTTCTTTAAAAAAAGATTGCAGAAATTTTCTATGCCTATTGATTGTTAGTATAGGCGACGCTTTAATTTTCTAAATTATAATATTGTTTTTTCGACTAATAAAGTTTCAAGAAGACCTATTTGATAAACACACATGAAACTTATGTCAGTTTTTAATGTCAGATGTAGGTTTTCTGCTGTATTTAGTGTCAATACCTATAAATGCTCCTTTTTCTCATTTCATTTGCTATCTAATCATGTATAAACACACGAATAAAGAGTTGTCGTGTGTTTTCAACTATTGTTACAATAACAAAACTAAAAGTTTGCGTCCCATCATTAACATGCGTTCTAGATTTGCACACCACCATTTAGACCATTGTTAAATGTCTTTATAGAAGAATGCAAATGAATGAATCGGATCGCAGTCCAAGAGATAAAGCCATGAGAGAATCTAACAATCAGATTCGAATGAAAATTCTATGATAATTATTCAGCTATCTGAACTAAGCAATAGTGAGTTCCATTGCTGATTGCTAGTCATATCCACATAGGTTCCAGCCAATAGTCTTTGATCTTCGGTGAATATGGAATGCTATCCAAAGATCTCACGATATAACTGCGCCCGACCTAAGCTGTAAAGACGTACGGGTTCTTTCTGTTAACATTAGCAGATTTGTTTTCGATGTCCAAGAGAAATAGGAATTTCTGATGCATATTGGTTAAGGACTTGCGAAGATCAAGACGAAGTATTGATTAGCAACTTACAGAAATCTTCCAATTAGGGGTGGCACTTTATCTTTACTTTACCAAATAAAGTAAAGTTGAGGAACTTTACTTTCTCAGTAAAGTAAAGTTGCGTTACTTTACTTTACCGGATAAAGTAAAGTGTTGAACTTTACTTTACTTGGTAAAGTAAAGTTTTTTTTAACTTTACTCGAAAAAGTAAAGTTGAGAAAGTTTGGTTTTTTAATCTATCTATACAAAATATTTCTGCCTAACTTTACTTTACCAAGTAAAGTAAAGTGATCCAGCTTTACTTTATCCAATAAAGTAAAGTGCAATACTTTACTTTACTTTACTTTTTCAAAGTGAAATAAAGATAAAGTGCCAGCCCTACTTCCAATTGAGATTTTGGGCACGAAGTGTTTGTTTTCAATTGTCTTTTGTTTGCTATGACCCATTCTGACAAACAGGACGAAGACTAGTGTGTTTTTCTAATAAACTAAATTGAGTTAAATACCGATAAATTTAATTGAAGACTAAATATCACGTTGAGGTTTCGCAACCATTCCCTCCAAATTATTCATGATTTAGAATTATTAGGTGTCAGTACCGAAGATTCTTGATAAAGTTCTAGAACACATAAATATTAAATAGCAATTTACCTCACATCTATCTTTAGTTCATGTGACTTCAAGTGAACCCAAGTGATAAGTGAAACAATTTTAGCTTAATCTGATTTATTGAGTATGGAAAATTACCTTAATGACACGTCCAATCAAATCATGTATCTCCAAATAAGAAAGATTTGCAGACTTCTAGAAACATCTTCAATACTTAGATCCAAACTTTAATTACCTTTGGTACTGCCTTCGTAAGATACTTGATGTGCAAGCTTGAAATAATGCACATGATCATTTGAACACTTTTTATGCTTCTGATCATTTTGATGCATTTAATGCTTCTCTCTGTTTAATCTTAAAGAAGCATCTTCTAATTCCGATGATGTTGCTCTCTTTCTCGCTTCTACTTTGCGTGAGCATATTCTAAACATCGGATTTTTGATACTTCTACTTGGCTTTCCTTTTACAGGTAGATGAAATATTGTCAACTCATAATGCTTTAAAATTGTTCTTCACTTTTTCTCTCACTGGAATCGTAGAGAATTGTTTGGTTTGTTTTCCTGACTTTGACATTCGCGCCTCTGATGAATTGTGCTGGACTTTGCCTTTATGAAAGAAATTTTATGCACAGAATGCTCTCAAGTCATTTTGATCAAGTGTTGTCGAGAAATGAATTAGACTTTTTCATTACATACTCTGTTTTATTATACTCTTGAAATTATTATTCACAATAGAAAAAAAAAGATACTAACTTCCACTGATTAATGCATCAGTCTACACAACAACTCCACTAGTTACTACTGTACGTCCATGTATTTGTCTTTTTTCATCCTTTGATGATTACGTATACCCGTTTCTTAATATTTCGTTAGCTTACTAAACAATTTGAAAATATCTTTTGAATTAATCAAATTTTTGAATATGCATTGATTGAATGTGTATGGTGAATAGCCGTGTTTACACTCATTAGAAACTTTCTTCGTGACGATCTTCTTTCATTTTGTTCTGCTCGATGAATGAATCATAGCTTAAACCAACCATCCATTTTTGTCATTAAGCGATTTTCTTGTTTCTGAGAAAGACTTGCCATGTTAGTCACAATACAGTCGATATGTATAAGAAATCTATCTTTTCACGTTCGCATCCATCCAGAATCTTTAACACTAATCGAAGAATGTATCTTAAACTCGTGATTACTTCCCCGGCTTTTGTCGAGTTCAATCTAGTAGATTTTTAAATATCCTGGTTGACTATGATATTTTTTCGGATAATGAAACAATTTATGTTTCTAAAGAATTCTATAATCAATCAGCTTTCGACAGTCGATGGTACCATAAATTGTATTCTTATTAGTTTATTTCGTTGTGAGAAATGATTCCTTCTATTGTTTTTAAACTTTCAGCGATGGCTAGCAACAACAGTTTCAATAATACGAACGACGTTGCGTTCTTCAGCTCCGATATTTCGCTATCACGTGTTGCCCGCTTTTGGATTCTTCTTCTATTCAATGTTCCATCTACTATTTGTACATTCATCATCCTCTTCTATGTTATTGTTGATCGAAAAGCTCGTTCTACCGTAAAGAATCATAGCCTCGTTGCTTTGCTCATTCTTGGATTAGGTTCTCAATTAATTGATGTTCCTTTCTATCTCAATTTTATCGTACACTCAAGTGTCGTTCCGCCAAAACCTGCAATCTGTCTCATATGGTGGTTTACCGATATCGGTATGTACAACAGTGGAACCTTAGTTCTGGCTTGGACTGCTCTGGAACGGCACATTATTGTATTTCACGATAGATGGATTGCAACGAGAAGGGGGCGCATATTGATACATTATTTGCCATTGCTTGTTTTAATCCTGTACTGTACTATTTACTATATCTATGCCATTTATATTTTTCCGTGTGAAAATACTTATGATTATACATCGCCATATTGCGGTGGTCCTCCATGCTTTCAATACGATCCAATCATGGGAATGTGGGATATGTTAGTCAATATTGT
The DNA here is from genome assembly GCA_900239685.1 of Rotaria macrura. Taxonomy (NCBI): domain Eukaryota; kingdom Metazoa; phylum Rotifera; class Eurotatoria; order Philodinida; family Philodinidae; genus Rotaria; species Rotaria macrura. Next base: position 6,683 of record OENT01001290.1, on the reverse strand, counting down.
TATGCCAGCACTTGTTGAAGCATTTTTCAGTTTATCTTTTCTTTTTCGAGTTATTCGACATAAATATCGTTCTCATCTACCTATTCAATGGCGAAAGCAACAGAAGATGACTATTCAATTGATGTCACTCTCAGCTCTTAATGTGTCAGTTAATGTTCCACAGAGTATAATTGGTATTGTTAATGTCAGTGGCCTCTTACCAGACTTTGGAATCCACGTTGCTCTGTATTTAGGCTTTCTTTGTTATTTTGTCACGTTTTTCTTTCCTTTCATCTGTTTGGCATCAATGAGTGGCATTAAGACAAAATTTAAAGAAGCGATAAACCGCCGACACGCTCGTCTACAACGATTTACTGCGACGGTCAAACCCAGTATTCTCAGAAAGAATTAAGACATGCAACACTAAATGAAACATTGTGACACTGAATGTATGTTGTTCGTTTTGTTTTCAAATTTAAAAAATCTCAAATCTACATCAGAAATATGAATTTTAAAATAAGAACATGTACATAAGTCCACACCGACATACTTCTTCATCGCACTAGTACTTATACATCTTTCTCCGTATTCTACATCGAGCATACTTTGTGAAGTTATCTCTTCTAAACTTACCAAATATCTTCTGGTAAGAAAGACAATCCTTTAATCCATGCTTAAACATAGAGTACGAGGTAACTTTAAAAGTCAGACAATTAAGACAATCTTCATGTTATATTTAGAAAAAAAAAACTTCCCATTTATTACGATTATCATTCAAAATGATTCACAGTTACATTTTGTGACACACTATCTCAAGCTTCAATACAATCCAGACGATTCCCATACCATGTACATTCTTCTTCTAGTCCATGTAGTGCACATAGCTTCACAAAATTTTTATACATATCACGAACATCGAAATGCAACGTCGAATGAAGTTTACATAAACACACAGGGGACAGATGCAATGGTTTTTTATCCATTTCAACCTCGTGATTCATGCCATTCATCAAACACTCATAATAGATACAATGATTCAAACCGAATAAGTGTCCTATTTCATGAAGAAGAATTTTTATTCATCGTCGAATGATTACTATACGATGTTCTTCTGTCAATGGAACATTTATTGTTTCTTCTGGCGTAGCAGGAAATAATGGATCAAGTCGTGCAAACGAATACACACCGAGTCCATCCTTTATGTTGGCTTCTCCATAGAGAAAATTCCAATCCTCATTTGGATAAATATCAGCCATAGTTACGGCTACACATACGAGCTCTCGCCTCCGATCACGCCGATCACGCGTTTTAGTTAGATATGTGTAGAATCCATCTGTTCGATATTGTTTTATGCCACCATTGTTTCTACGTCTCATTTCTGTCGAAAAATCAAAGACTGGAAGTAATTCAACTTCGCATCCAGAGAAAAATACACGAGCAAATTCGATGATGACTTCGAGAGGTGCAGCCCTAAATTATCGTATGAATGTTTCATTCTGAAAAATATTTCTATTTTTGTGTACCTTGGATGATCGAAACTCCCTAAAGGTTGAATATAAATAGTTTTAAAACTAGTGATATGTTAAAAGGAAATGTAGTCAACGAACATGATGAATTTATAGACGACAATCTACCTTGCATGTGGAACAGCTTTGAATGAATTCCGTTCGAAAGACTTCATAGTTTGACCTTTCTCTTTATGTTCCTTTAGCCAGTCGCCACGTTTCGGTTTGGCTACGGATCTAAAACTCTCATTTAATTTGCTTGTTACAGCTATTTGCATGTCTCTCGGTAACTAAAACAAGAGTTACCAATGTAAGATAAGAACATGCCCTGTATCTGGAAGAGACCTGTGTTATATCGCCGAGAGCTTCAGTTATGGTTTTTTCATCGGGCCGTATGAAATTCATGTTTACTGTAATATGTGAAGTTGAATAAAGATTGATAATGGATATAAATTTAGAATGAGAAACTTTTGAAATTCGTGCTATTTATTCTGTGTCTTAAGTAATCGCACGAAGGATGTGTGAGTCAATTCAGATAAAGTCAGTCCACAGGCCAAAACTACTCATATTAAAAATAGTACGTGATTCATTCGGTTTCATTTTGAATGATAGATTCGCATGTGAAACATGACAGTACAAGAGCGGTCTCTAGGGAAAAGCTTTTATTTCTAAATTTTTTTTCCTTTCCATAGTTATCTACGAATAAAACCGTCGTTTTCTGTTTGAAGAGGGTATGATTTTCTTGTATGTATTACGATTATATGTGTGAAAGTTGACAAAAGAATCATATTGACATCATAGTCTATGATTGTTTTGGTTAAATAGAATGATTAGAGAGTGTCTGAAAACTGCAAGCATACTATCTTTTTTTGACAACCTTTAATCATGTAAATAGGCTGCGCATTCTCTTTTCTGTGACTCTTTGGTGTAAAGTCTCAATGCTTGTTTTGACTTACATGATTGTTTGAGATCGAGCAATGTTCAATGAATCAAATCAAAACAGATGATGTTGCAAAAATGCTTTGAACGTGGCATTGAATTGAGACACATACAACGAGTGAGTATTTATCGACATTGTATGATTAAAGTTTGGCATACTACTGAGTGTTACCCATGGTTTTGTGCTGAATGTTTTGTAGCACTTTTCACATTTTGTTCGATAAAAAGTCGTTAGAATTGATGAGAAACATCAGCTGTACATCAATCAAAGCTATTTCTATTACTGATAATTGTGAGCATTATCATTTTATCAGAACGCCACGAACGTAAAATACAACTATTGAGGTTTCGATTCTCAAAAAAAAAATTCAGTTCTTATTTTCGACTATGATGGCTAGTTCTTTCGGAAAACAGTCAGTATCTTTTCTATTGAAAGCATAAGTACTGAGAAGTCGTATATTGCTCACATGAGCTCTAGTATACTTAGCCCTGGTATTACCACACAGATTTAGTATTCATGAAAATGTGTTCAATGCTGTATGAGCATTGGTCTACGACAAAAATTCAAATAGTACATGCTTGAAGATGGTTTGTCCGCAAGTGCTTTACTATACCCTATGAACTAATTCGACAATGCAGTTTAGATGATCCCGTTAAGGATAACTAAGAAAAGTAACTTCAACGTAATCACTTAGATCAGGAGCACAATCGTGTGAATTATTGAAAGACACTGCAGTATGCTTCAAATTTGAATTCCTAAGGAATTCGATTGATATTGTTGTTACTTATGACGTAAGTATCTATTCTCGTTCGATTAATCTCTATCGAATGAATGAACTGTAAATTAATAAAAATTATTCTAGAAATAAGTTGTGTATTTTCTTCTCTATCGTTGTGACATTTATAAAAAAATAAGACCAAGAAGCCAAATGGAGTAGTTTTCACATGAATCCTTTTATCTCAATTGTGTATGGTTTCCAAGATTAAAATTCGAAAGATGGCAAATATGCACAGTTCAAAATTCGCTTAAGATTTTAAAAGTATTTATAATGTACTAAAAATGTCGGTTGAAAGTTTCATTTAGAGGAATGAATAGTCACTTTTTCGATATGCCATATTCGAACAAGTAAAGATCAAATATAATTTGCATTGAGATTAGAGTTATCAAAATTTTGAAGTACATTCATTACTAACCAAGAACGCTGGGTATTATGGAAAAATGCAGAGACAAGTATAGTTTTTATCGTTCTTCAAATAGAATTTAACATGTATGCTAAATGCAAGAGAAATAAGTATAGTTGATGGAAAACAATCTTGCTTGATTTTTTGACCATAAACATGACTCATGCGAAAACTGCAAATGAATTACATGTATGACTGTATCTACATAATCATGTAATACATTTTCGATCAATTTCCATAATAAAATCTTGCTACTGACATTCAATAAAAATGAAATTAAGGCCCCCCTTACTTCGATTAATTTTCTCGTGTTTAGGGGAAAGAACTGTACCGTCACCCTTGTCTAAGAACTGACAGAAGACTAGTAGACATGGCTTAGATTTATGAATAATATTCCATTTGAACCTCTTCATCTCTCCTCGCTGAAAACATTCAATTTCATCTTAATAAAAGAAACATCTGTAGATAAATAAAATTGTTGCTTCTCTGTTTTGTATTCCTGCCTCTCGCCACTTTTTGTTTACTCAAAAAGTGAGTACACTCTAGAATCGGTCAGTGTGTCCAGCCGGCTGTTAACACGATAACTCTTTACAAATACATTCGATTGAGTTGAAATTTTGTGCACAGAATTGTCTCATCAATATCTAGGTCAAGTTCGAAGATGAGAAGGATCCGTCGAGAAATGGCTGAGTTATCGAAAAAATTGTCATTTTTCACCAAGCAATCCCTGAGGTTGGGGTACAGGGATTTTTTCAAAAAAAACTTTTTTCTCAGAATTATCCACAACTTATGTAAAGTGACTNAGTTTTTAACGCTGATTCCGAATCTGATATTAGTTTTGAACCAAATTGAGCTTTCTAAAAGAACATCGCCAAAAAAGGTCTCGAAATAAACAAAAACTGCATCCCGAAACTAAATTGCCTAGATATGTCTCAGTTGGCCAGTAGTGTTGGAATTTACCAAATAACTGGTTCTGTAGCTATTTAAAAGGACTATCGAAAGGTAAAAACCCGAAGTCAATAGATATTAATATTGACCAAACCATCCCTGAGGGTTGGTACAGGGATTTTTTCAAAAAAAAAACTTTTTTCTCAGAATTATCCACAACGTATATAAATTGACTCAGTTTTTAACGCTGATTCCGAATCTGATATTAGTTTTGAACCAAATCGAGCTTTCTAAAAGAACATCGTCTGAAAAAGGTCTCTAAATAAACACAAACTGCAGCTAGAAACGAAATTGCACAGATATGTCTGACATGATCAGTAGTTTTGGAGTTTCCCAAAAAAGGTTTACCAAAATACTTCATCCGTGCACACATTCTAGAATGACTGATTTGTCTCATTCACTTTTTGAATACACATAACTCTCGGACATAAGTCCGAAGTTTTCACATTTATTTTTTCTTCTCTTTCATATAAAAACACAAGAAAATGCATCAATAAGAGATTAACGGTTTTTATAGAATGAGCAATTGACGGTCGATAGACGCATTGAGTTATGAATAACTGAATAAATGCTTTTATTTCATCACCAGTATCAAATCGTTACCAGTGGTACATGCATAATTAACCCTAGATCTTTATTTATTTGCAACATTTCACCCTCTGACCATAACGGTCCTATAGGGACAGCCGATCTTCACCAAACGATTAAAAAAAAATAAAGAAAAAATAAAAAGATAAAGAAAAACAAACATGAAGAGCAAATAAAGCGAAAGAGACAAAAAGGTAGTAACCATAAATCAGATGAGCAGAAGGGACATAAACTAAACACCATTCAGATGTAGGTAATGAAAACGGTATTCATATCATTTTCGATTCAACAATTTATCTATAGCTTATTTAGACGACGACCCGAGCAATTTATCCAGTCTGTTGGTCCTTTCGTTGAACAGAGAGAGAAAATCATCAGGCACCGGAAGTATTTTACTTTCACGCAGTATGGCGAATAATCTAGCGNCTTCCGCTTTGTTTTGAACGTACTGAATCTTTTGTTGTTCAATTCCAAACTTCTCTTCTAAGATTTCTATCTTGGCTTGCAGATCACGCACTTTCTGCTCCTTGATTTCAAGTTGTTCATTGAGTAAGTCTATACGACGTTTGTTTTCGACATCATGCTCGAGCATTTCTGTTTTGAAAGATTCGATAATAGAACGGGTTTTCTCGCCTTCCGCTTCCATTTTCGTAAAAATTTTATCCATGTCGCTTGGATTCGGAACTGAGGAATTTGTGAGATGAGACTGCCATGATGAATGTGGTGTAAGATCTGGATACTTATCCGTAACTGTAACTGGTGGTTTACTAAGTAGAGTTCGAGTAAGAGCTGCACGATAATCCTTTATGATACGACATTTTGAGTCATTGGAGCGATGCGCTCCTCCACAATGAATACATTTTAATTCACCAGAGCATTCATGATCCTTGACATTGGCATATTTCACACCACAGGTATTACAAGTCACTTGATCCTGCTGTGGACAGTTCTTTTGAAAATGACCAATGCCCCTACATCGAGAGCATATAAGAACGTTGGCCAGTGCTAAGTATTCGACTACTTTATACCGCATGTTTGAAATGCTAATGAACTTGTGCTCGAGAATTTCAGTACGTATCTTAACTGATTTGATTTCGATTTTGACTGATTTGAGATCTTGTAAATTTCGATTTTTTAAACGGATCGTCTTTACTATGTCAGGATACTTTGCTTGAAGATCAGCTATAAAGTCCTCCCAGTCAATATCGAACGACACATTTTGGATAACTAGTGACAGTTGAGGTGGAATAGACGGTTTCTTTAATGTAAAATCTTTGCCAACTAATTGCGACGGCCAATGTGCATCCTCAAATAGAAATTCAAATGAGTCCGTTGTTTCCACGAAAACGAGCACATCATATTCTCCATGAGCGCAATTAACCTGAGATCTTCGATAACCTATGATTTGAAGACCAAACTTGAACTGCTGTTTCGAATGATTCACTAGATGCTCGACAACGAGTTTATCACGTACGTTATCTTTGAAGTGGATAACAAACGGCGAGAACGGATAACGAGTCGTGGCATACCGCTGCGCTTGAG
>OENT01001289.1:0-49126 GCA_900239685.1 Rotaria macrura | reverse complement strand
GATAAATCCATCAGTATATATTCCTTGTGTATTGTTCAAATGTCACCGACTTTAGGAAGTCAATATTGTCGAAATTTAATTGGATTTTTACCAACTGAAAATTCTACATCACAAATCGTTATCGAAGGTAGTAATTACACATCAATACTAGGCCCAGAAGTTATTTTAAATACATGGACACATATCTCAGTTACTTATAGTATAATAAATGGACTTCAATTATATATTGATGGAACTTATTTTGATAGTAATGGTAGTTTTCCATTTGAAGCTTCAGGTTCAATAGTTTATTTACAAATAGGATATAATCATTGGTGCATGTCTTATAGCGTTCCAAATGCTGGTTATCAAGGTTTAGTCGATGAAGTTTATGTGCATAGTAGAGAATTAACTCAAAGTGAAATTCATAATTTAGCTAATCCATAAACGTTTCTTCAATCGAGGAATATTTTGACATTGTTTTTTTTTTGAATAATATAGAGCATTAAATATTGATTATTTTTCTCTGAACAACTTAATATGGTAAAGAAGAAGATCATTTCTCTTATTTTTTTGAATATTGAGATTTAATAATTCAAGGATTGGCTTAGGGTGTAAGCCTATATCCGACGAAGACTTACATCTACACCCTATTCTTATTCAATTAGAACAAATTAGTTAAGACCAAAATATTATATTTCATTTAAAAATTGAATTATCAACATTTGCAAACGATGAAACGAATTTGATTTGATATATATGTTATTTTGAAATAAAACATCCATAAAAATTCATTTTATTCAAGGTACCAGATTAAAATATAAATTTATGCAAAAAGAAACACAAGGAACATCGTGCAGTCATAGTCTATAATGAGATACTGCATGATTATATAGCTTCTATTTTAAATACATATATCACTTGTGCTAGTATCTATTTTAATAATTATTTTTCAAATAAAAGATCTTCAAGATGACACTTAAGAATGGTTCGTTTATTATTCCTTTATCTTTAAGTTGCCTAAATGTTTATTGAAATCGGCATTGATTTACTTCCTCGTGAGTATTTATTATGATAGCAATGCATCTCGTTGATACTCATATAGTTTAGTATTCCTGTGACTGATGATTCTTGTCTTATCCAAATACATAACTAGCTGTCTAAATCAATATACTTGATAAATATAACTCGACTTGAACAGTGAGAAAAAAAAAGACCATTGCATTCCTTGGTTTAATATAAGTAAGCAATTACAGTATAAATCAAGTCAATATTTTCATAGATTTATTCAAGCAAATCTAACCACCGAGTACTGTAATATCGTCTGAAATTCATTTTCAAGTATTTTGTGTATAATCTTATGAGGTGAGATGAAATTCGCATTCCTCTGTTGTCAACATTCCCATGAAAACCACCACTATAAAGTTTTCGATCGGATCTTACATTAATTATCGTTCCAAGTTAGAAGCCAACCACGTGATACAAATTTAAATAATTTCATAGTTTATTTTGCTGGCGAATCAACCGACCAGGTGAGAGTGTTAGCTTCATAGTATTATGTCATGAGATGTCTCTCCTGGCATAAGAGGGCTCTCTATATTCCTCTATCGTATTGTGAAATTATACTATTGGCAGTCTGCTAATGAAAGAGAAAGTGGAGAAGAGAGAAGAGAGAGAAAGACATTCTTTCGTGCGTTTTTCTTCGTGTATTCGTTTTCTTTGTTTTATTGGATAAGAGGAGAAAAAGGAATAATAAAGTAATGAAGTGGAAGTTCTAACACATAGAATACGGGAGAGTGGAGCAAAACATATGGACATCTCGAATTCAACGAAAAAAGAGCACTATGAGGGTGAATTATATTTATAATCATAAATTTTCCTCCAAACAATCGCTGAGTCCAAAGCCATGTTTTAAAGATGCATTAGATCAATAGTGATTCATCTTTCTGTTTTTCTGTCTTTTAGATGCTAGTTGTGCATAAGTAATGAATTAATTAACTTTATACTGTTTGAAAGGCAAAGAACTTATTGGACTATCACATAATGTACTGCTCCTTAGTTAAAGATTAAAACAAGAACGCACTTACCACTACTTGATAAAGATTCGAAAATTTTTATGAAATTCACATTACTAAGAAATATCTCTTTAAAGCACAACATTGCTGGAAATTTTGTCTCAGTCTAGTTTTGAACTCATATTGAAAATCAAGTGATGATTCAAAAGCAACGCCTTCATTATGTTGTGAATTGTACTCAATATATAATCTAAATACACCGCTAAAATCAATGCTTAAAATAGAATTCTATTTGTTCACTGTGGTATCTTTCTTTGTTCGATATTCCAATACTTTGTTAGTTTTTTTAGCAACAGTAAGTCTTTGAACTAAAGTTTTATTTTAGCACTTATTAAAGATCCCTGTTTTTAAGTAAATGACTTCGTTTACGACTTGAAGGTGTGAGTTTGAGTTTAAATCATGAGATCTGCAGTTACAAAGTTAATATGTTCATATAGTTTTTAATTTAAATACTCACTATTATTATTATATACTCTTATAGTGCCTCTTTCCTTAATTAAATGGCCTATGATAAAATGTTATTTATTCCATAATTTTCACGAATAGATGTGCAACAGCGTTGAAAAAAAGATTATGGTGCCAGAGTAATCTATATTTTGTTCTAAGCAATAAAAAAAACTTGTGGTTCATTGATTCATGCATTTTCTATTTACATATTCTGGTTGCTACGCACACATATACTATATAAGTGTATACTCTTTCGAAAATTTCTTGTCGGATAAGTCTTTTGGCAAGGGAAAAATCACGATAGTGATTTATAGAGTTACACACTCACACTCTAAACTATTTAGTAATTTTAATATAAAAAGTGTTAGGATTCTTCTAATACAAATGCTAAGTCATCATCCGCACATGCTGCTCACTTGATAGATTCCCACTATTGTCTAGTCAGTTTGACAACACAAGCGAAGATAGCAGAGTCACCAATAATATATTCATATGCATTCAGATAGATTCTTTTTCAGGACATTAGGCTTGATTAGAATCGAGTGCCAGTCCACTTCATAAGGGTTTAAGTCAAAGTGTGTTGTTATGGATTTTCGTTTGATTTCACTTTCATATAAAACTTTGTAACCTAGCTGTTGAAATAGCAAGTACTTCATTGTCTTCAATTGAGCATATGATAAACCATCACATATCCAAAGATATCCGCCAGGTCTCAAAATTCTATTTTGTTCCAATAAAATTTCTCTCCAATGAGCAGGCTTTACGTTATGAAATACCCAAGAATGATGAATCACATCAAAGCTAAATTTAGCAAAGGGCAAAACTTTTTCTCCATCGAGAAAAGCACATAAGCCACCTCTTTCAGTTATATATTCACAATAAGGAAAGTCGAGAAAAGCGGTATTTAAAACAGTCACATCGTAACGCTTTTTCAACGAAACAGACAATGAACCACCACCAGCACCAATTTCCAACATTGTGCGTATTTTTTTAGCAAATGGGATATATTTAGCCGCTAGGTTCACAACTCTTTCTTGGAAAATATCATAGGCAGAAGCATTGAAATGGTGCATGTTCTTTGGATACTTGGGATTAAAATGAACCAAATCTTGGTATGCATTCAGTCCTAAATTCGACCATGGTACAGCCAATTCACCTGGAAGCACTGGAAATTTTACAAATTTACTAAGCCATGCATAATTTTTTGGAGGCAATGTGACACAATTGAAATTTTCAAGCACACATGAGGAAGGAAGTCGTTTAAAAAATTGGAGTTGAAAATTTCTCTCTGACAACGCACTGAATTCACAGTACTTCACTGCCTTGTATTGCGGCGTATTATTTGCAGGTGTTGATGGCGAGTCCATAGGAATTGCTTTTTTGACAGAATCACAAACATCCCATTCGTAAATTTCATCTTTGAAATCTTTTATCGTTAACAAGTTTGCAGATAGATCGTCTTCTTTTAATCTAGAAACTTGGTCAAAGTTTTCATAAAGAGGCAAGAAATTCGACTCATTCCTCAATTTAGCTGCATATTCATTAACAAGTTTTGAATTGTTGCTATAAATGCGGACTAACAATATAGCATTCATTAATAGAGACAACAATGTTATTAATTTCTTTTCCAATAATTTCCTCAATGGTATCATGATGAAATATTTCGGATAAATCAATATTTGGACGAAGTATGTGAAGCGTTTATATGTGAGCTCGTTGAGCAAATACAGAATTCTGCGACATTCTGACAAAAAGGAATGACAACATAATTGTCTGCATCTGAAATTAAGAAACATGCAGAAAAAAAATGAATACAGCGAATTCAGTGATGTAGACGGCCCTAGGGTGAAAGCCGCTGACTGAAAGCGACACATCCTGATTAGTCTGACCTCAGATTCCTGCTTCGATATTAGGCGCAATTATTTCTATTATGAGTGCTCACGTTTCAACAGTCTTTACAAGATTTTTCCCGGGACAATTTAGCATTTTTAACTTTTTTGTACATTAGTCTCGAACGGTAGTACCACCAGACGAAACCTATTCAAACATCAACCGTCGAGTTCATCTAACTTCGATAAGTAAAATTTTCCATCAAATACACTTCTTAGATGTTGTAGGCCTGCAGAGTAGCTTTTACCGAGATTGATTTCAAAAACAAATTTCCCTTTTCTCACTATGTTCGAATACTGTTTCGACTGATCAAATCGAGCAAGTACATTTATCTGTACTGATCCTAACAGTCTTATATCTTTCTTGAAATTTTCAGATTAATGACTAGTCATTCGTCGATATCCCTTCTCTGAGTTATCAATCACTTCTAGCAAGATTTTCAAGTTTATTTCTTTCTGGGATCATTTTCTCTTATTTGCGATTCAGCTGGCTCAGTCTTTGTTTGGATCTAAGAATTGTGTGAGGTATAAAATAAGGATTTTCGATGAAAAATTACAAACCAAATAGTTTGTTGTGAATTATTACGTAAATCCTTCACATCATTGTGCATTCGGGAAATCGGGATTAGATTGAATTTCTACATTAGCAGAGTCTTAGTGCCCTGTTCTAAAAAACATGAGAGCTTTTAAAAAGACCTATTCTGAAACGAATCTGCAGTGAACTTCTCATTTCAGCGGCCAGTACTTTTCTACTGAAAACACATTTGATCGGATGAATTTATATCCTCACAAGAACGTGATCGGACGAGATCTAGATAAGAAAAAAATTTTGTTTGTTGAATTCATAGCACTCATTAGTCGTCATGTTGATAATTTCTCTTATTTCATGAAATCATAAAAACTAACACACTGAATGATACGAATTGAAAATTTCTTCGTCTTACAATCTGAGTTTGATTATTTTCGAAATTACTTTCGTCAGAATGCTTTAAACTTTTTCTATACCGCATCTTGAATCGTTCAAAAAGTTGAACGACTTCAGTTGAACAAATCTTATCATGAATTATTAAGAATCGCTGATAAATGTTAGATATCGAATAAAGGCAACTAACTACTTACTAGTGTTATATAATATTACATATGAATAAAAGCAAAGATACTAAACCTAAAATATACTAGGTGCGCTAAGCATATAGATGTCGTTTCTAAGTGCATACTAGCATACATTAAAATACTTAAACGAAGGTGAACGGGTATCGCAATCATCGATTGCACTCAGAACATTTGCCAGTAAAATGCTTTCTTTTGATATATGAATTAAGTTATCTGCATTGAAGAATCTAACATAAAACATCCACTAACATTGTCGACAGTTTCTTTTCGACGAAAGAATCAGTCGGTTTGTTTCTTTTCTTTATATTTTTTTGATTTTTCTAGTATTCAACGTTTTTTTCTGTGATTAACATTCGATATTTACATTCGTTCTGTGTATTCTGCGAATGCAAACGAATAAACAAACCTTTCCTTGCTGTAGCTCATCAGGGCACTACCGTCCTTCAATTTAGCGAACTAAATAATAGAGTGAGTTTTATTGTTCATTACTTAACTGTTTGCAATAGTCAATGAAACGGCAACATTAAAAATGTATTTATTAAACTATGAATAAGTATAAATACAAATATTCCAAATTTATTTTTGCTTTTAAAACATCATATTTAAATAAGAGAATTCATCATTTTCCTAGAATGCACTTGTCATATCAAAATAATCTTATGGTGACACATACACATGTTAAATGCAAACTAAATTCAATTAAACTGTAATCAGTAAGAATGAAACAAAAGAATCCGGAACATTTCTTTTTTGACTCTAAAAAATCTAACTGAAAACGTCTCTCAAATCTTGATAATACTTCAAAAATGTATAAAATACGCACCATCGAAGAAATACAGTGAAAAATAAAAACACAAGATAATGCTAAAATACTTTTTTTTACTCTTACCTATCTTTTTAATAAATCATCGCACATAATACAGTATTATTTGCAACCTGTAGAAAGTCGAGCGAAGAAAAGAAAGCATCATAAAATACTTTTTATGTTAGGTTTTTCTTCTACTATTCTTGACGCTCGCCCCGAAAGAAAAAATATCAACAAAACACTCGATGCGCATAAATACCATAATTCGATCGAGCGAGCAATAATAATTGGTCGAAACTGAAGCCGAAGATTAGGAAGAGATGTAGAATCATGTCTACACTAGAAAAAAAACTACAGTATATTAACTTTATGTGTGACTATATTTGACAGTTAATGAATCAATCAGAATCAATGACTCCAAAATATAGTTTCGCTTTGTACTATTCAATTACAGAGTAGCTACCAATAGAAAAAGATTACATTTTACCTTGGTGCATTAATTTTAATACAATTCTGGTAAGTGTATTGATTATTCATTGCAACCGCTTTTGTTAATCCAGTATTAACTTGTGTAGGGAAGATCGCACTTAACTATAGGTGTAAGAAATTTTCGATCTACTTGAATATTTATCGGCTTTCGTTCCTTTAACAGTTTTAACAATGTAAAGGTGACATCTCGTAAAATTAACGGCTCTTTCAAGGGACAATATGTAGATTAAGACAATAACTAATCAGCTTATGAGGTTACTTTGATCTTCACATTCAGCTTCGGCCAATTATTATCACCTAATAAGATTGATCACTACAATTGTGATACCGACCCACATAACGCATTTCTATTCAAACTTAAACATCACATCCTATAAAAAATACTCTCCCTATCTTAAAAAAACCATACACTTACTATGGAAAGAATATGAAATCAATTTCCCATAGACATTTACTAATATCTCTCCCTTGACGATACCTGTAATCCTAGATAGACGATGACAATCTTATAGATTCGCCATTCTCTAACAAGTATCAATCATACATCAATCGACGCAGAATGTGATGCTCGATTCAATCATTCTCCCATTCTTCTACAGTAACCAGTACGCGATCTCAACACTGGAAAAATTCTGGAAAAACATCAGATCTTGTTTATGAGAAATTTGAACAGTTGATCTGTAGAGAGTGAAAAAATCCATTACTATGAATGAAGAGTTATATACGAGTAACACATGAGTATATTGTGCACTGTAAAGAAATGGTTTATGAATTTACAATGGGACATGCACTGCGTTTTCCTTTTTTGAAATATCTGATAAATCTTTTCTCCATTTTTTATCTTTGTCATATATGGGAAAAAAGAGTTAATATCCCGCTGCAAATTCAAAAGCCCCTTTTTACTTTAGGAATCTATCAAAAACGCTTCTTTTGGTTTAGTATTCTGCGGATATGTTTTACAGTAGGGTGTGTAGCTCAGAAAATGGTAGGAAAAAATAATGCAGAGAGCATGCAATTTTGTCACACTTGAGGGTTAAATTCAACTCTCAGATTTGACGTATATGTAATTTCTTTTCGAGGAAATGTTAAAGAATTTTTCGAAAACCATTATGTTCTCCTATTATTTTGAGTTTGATTTGATTATGAACAATGATTATTGTTGTGATTACTTACTTTTACATCCACTGAACGTAGAATCAAATGAAATATAGCCAGTTTCTATGCTGATGGTAGCTGATGTATTTCCAAGCATGTGCGAGATGACGTGTAAATATAATACGTTAACCAGGACGTTTTATTAAAACTTGGAGCTAAAAAATTTCAAGACCAAGTAATTCGAATGAACTACTACTTTTTTTTTATCACGGAAAGAGTTTTTATGAAGAAAAGGATTTTCAGATCTATTGAATCTAGGGTATCATATGATACGAAATGAATTTCAAGGCTCGATTGTTGGCAACTACGTATTACATCACGTATATGGGTATTAGGATATAATGATTTTTTTAGAAATTTTGATAGTAGGTTTTCTGCATTAAGATAGCGAATCTATGATAGGATTTTTTTAAATTGTATCTTTTATTATTTTAAAGATGAAGATTTGTTGTATGTATATAGACAGTTCAGATGTGATATGCACAAAACTGAACATGCCTTTTCAGAATGATACACGAAAAGCTCTTTCATAAAGAGTTTCAATATGGATCGGTGGTTTCTGATATATCTCCCAACAAAATCTTTTGTTTCCAATTTATTATTGAAAATTCTTCCGTTACAAATTCAGCTGGTTTTCAATTGAAAAGAATTGTAAAATTCGCTCGATTCTCAATGAAGACGGTTAGTTCCAGGGGGTACGCAAACCTAAACATATGAATTGGCGGTCGTAACTAATGAATACCTAGAATAGAAAACATCAAATGACTAGCCCCTCACGAGGAAAATTCAATGAAAAAGTGATTGATGACGAATTACTGAGAAAAGTTTCTAAATTCACTCTGTGAAAGTACGACGTTACAGATGTAAGATATCAGATAGGTAAATCTAACTGAAAATGGGGGTTAGAAAAAGTATGTTTGCTTAATGGACAGAAGTTTTAAAGTAAATAAAATCAATTCGCATGTTTTTACATCTTCTTTGTTGTTACACTCATGTGTTCATATGCATTTGAAACGGTTTTTCGACCAACTATATAATATGAAGACTACTTTAAATGAGAGTTGGATGTGAGTGTTTGTCGAGAATATCCAGAATTCACAACCATAGCTACAGGTATGGGTTTGAACTATTTTATACTTCAGTTAAAGAGATGACTAAAACTCTTATCATAAATTCAGTCCTTGGTATATTTCTAATAAATATTGTAAGATTAAACTCTTGGCAATGTATCTTATCATATAGAATCTACGGCGTCATTTTTTGAATGACTGGAGTATTCGAATGAGATTATCGCTTCAAAGCAAAACAAGTCGATCCATGACTCATGTAATTTTCTTGTTTGCATTATAATGGTGGTTACTTTCAAAGATAAATGTAGAATGTGGCCTGATATATTCGTGCCTCATACATGAAAGTTTTCATTCAAAGCTGTCACAGTATGATTGCGTTACATTGTTGTTGTCATCAGCATGTACCTAATAGATATATACTTTTGACGAAGGAAAATATACTGGCAAAATAAGATATGTCAATACTTCGGGAACTGATTATTCAGCGTGAACTAGTCTAATCAAGTTTTCCAATTACCGAAAACGAAGGATGTATACGAAATCACTCCAATTACAACTAATATTGCACTCTCCACTAAACTCAATTGTTTTCACACGTCGCGTTTTCAATCCAGGCCTGACAACTAATTTCTCTGTTCATTCAGTAATAATTTTCAACCTAAAAACGTCATGTTTCCCTCATTCAGTGTGAAAAACTTTCCACAAATTCTTTTAGGCTTGTAATCAATGATGATGCACAGTAGACACATGATGTATACATAAATTAAGAATCGTAATTTCACATAAAATCATAATAGCTTATATAGTACGGATTGCAACGCATCAGTCGAAATGTACGATTGATTTTTATTCAAATTTCGTGAAGACTCGAAAGAAAAATATGTCTCTTCATGAGAAGCACACTATTCTGGAGAACACTATAACTATATACAGTGTGAAGCCAGTGATATATTGTTTCTTTATTTTTTTCAAGAGCTTGGTTGATTATGTGACAAATAATTTCGGTATTGCAGAACAAGACGATTGCTTAAGCCGATGAGATAAAAAACTGGAATTGAGCACGGCAGTAAGAATCGATTTTCCAGCTCCAAATGTGGCAACACGAGGAACCAGTATTGTTGCAATTTTTGATTGAAATCTTAAGTCTTTTTCATCCATCAATGATTTAAGTCGTCGCTTCATAGTGAAATTCCTTGTTTACAATGCTTCAATAACCAATATCCCATATAATGTATATTCGGCAACAGATCTAAGTTAGATGATCATAGGTTCCTACGTAACACTCTCTGTCTTTTACAAATCCAAAAACGACTATATACCACAATATTGATCTTCAAATACGTTCGATAAAAAAGATTTATTAAATCATAATTTACATCAATGGAAAATAAATAGTTAAAAACATTAATATATTGGGAAACCAGTAAACTTTTCTTGACTTCTCATCTGTTGAAAATTTTATTATAATATCGATAGTAGTGCGTTACCAACATTTTTATTTGATTTCAGTGTGAAAAAATGTACTTTTATTATTGTAATTTGATTGAAGACATGAAACTAAACATTCAAAGTTGAATACAAACAAGACCTTGAAAAACCAACGTTTGAGGAAAACGAAATACTAATACTATTTCTTTTTTATCAAATCGGTACTGTAGTTCAATAAGACTACGAAATTAATGCAACGTTAGAACGAAATAGTAGTGTACTAGAATCTATGAACTGAATTGTGAGTACAACTTATAAAGCGTCACTTTTGATATAGATTCAAAATAAGCCAATACAAGAAATATTTCATGTAAAGAATTAACATGTAGAGATGGGTGTGGTCGTAGGTGCGGCTTTCGAAGAACCGATAGTAATCCTGCCATATCTACCATTATACGACTCAGAATTTGACAATTCAGATGAAAGAGACATTTGAGACAGTAGAAAATTGTCATCAGTAAAGTAAACAAAAATGTTTTATCATCTACAGTTATCAAAATTCATAAATTTCTATTTAAAGCATTGCTACTAATTTTATTGCTTTTGTTTTTGTCAAAATGCATTCTTCCTATGTAAGGATTCAATTGGTGAAGCGTTGGAAGTCTGGTGCGGACAGATATTCAGTTAGTACAGTGATTGAAACTAATTCAATATGGCAACTTTATTTCAATTCTGACCACTATATCACCGAGCAAATACTACATAGCACTGAAAAATAATCTTTAACCAATGAATTTATTATTAGCTGGGTACATTCTTTAAGAGTGAGTAATGCCGATGAAACAAAACTAGCTATCAACTCAACGATTTAACTTTCAATGAATATCAAAGTCGTTAATGAGACGTGAGAATTTTTTCGAAAGAAAAGTCTTTGAATCTTATGAGGTATCAAAAGATGAAATATATGAAGAAAGAAAAACCTTTACCAATTAATTTAGGAAGCTCAATGAGAAGAAGATTGAATCAAAGTGCGAACTTTGGGTCATTTCTATTTTGTTTTCCTTAACTAAGAAAAAATAATTGATCTTTATATTTTATACGAATCAGCTTCCGTTCGTAACTTCATATGCGTTGTTTTTCTTATGATAAAAATAACAATCGTCAAGATAATACGCAATTTATATTTAGAAACATTCTGTCGACCACTAGCTCGATTATAAATATTATTGATAAAGCTTTGCTTGTATTATTCATAGCTTGAATCATGCTAAATTGATTAATTCTCTTAGTTTGAAGTAATTTAGACGTTGACATGTTGTTTTCATAGGTTTGTGCTATTGCTCTATCATCTAGTTAATACTAACGCATGGAGAGAGCAGGAATGAAAAAAAAAGTATATCTATAGTAATTACTCAAGGAGGAGGGTACATATTTTCAGCAACGCCCCATCAACAAAATCGTATGTTTTGTATCAATTGCGAAGAAAGAAAAAACTGCTTGTGACTTTTATTAATAGCTTGTCATAATATTCTTATTTTTGTCATAAATAGAAAAGCACAATCTTTCTTTAACACAGATAACTAAATAATTCACAGTCGGTAGACAATCGAATTCAACTATACAAATAAAATTTGTTAGTGTAGACATGGTCGAAAATTCGAAGCCTACTTCCAATTCTGTTCGATCGACATCTGAATCTCTTGTCACATTACCTGCTGAACTTATTCATTACATTCTCGATAATCTTGATGTATTAACTATACTGATTACATTACCTAATGTTTGTACGCGACTCAAGGACATCACAAATAATTATCATCGATATAAAGTAAGTTTCATCTTTTATTCAATAATTAAATGCAGGTCTAAACTATGAAAGTTTTCGGTTCAATCTTGAGATTGAGCCGCTTACCAGAAACAGTAGAAAAACGAAAAATTCCTATTCGTACGACTAATCAGTTTATTATGATTTAATAACTAAATAATTTTTTCATTTTGAACATAGAAATTTAACATACTTAATCCTACTTATGAAAAACTTACTGATCAACAACTTCAATCTCTGGTTGATACATTAAGAAATAATACGGTATTATACATGTGTATATCAGAAAAGAACATACTTCATTTATATTTATTCTTCTTACCTAGACATTACGAGAGATTAGTCTTCGATCTCATAAAATCGATAATCCAATGACACAATGTTTAACTGAAGCATTGCAATCTAATACAGTGAGATAATTATTTCAATAATTCGACCAAATTTATTTTTAACTTCTTCTCATCGTTGCCCCTAGTCTATTAAGAAAATTCAAAAGTGTCAAGTTCGAAAGTAGAAATGCGTACAATGATGATGGATGTCAGATTTCTCTCAATTCTTGACGATAGTTATTGACCGAGATATCAAAACCATACAAAAGAGACAAAATAATGGTTTCTAATAAAAGAACAGAATGCATTCCTTTTTTCTTCTTTGCAACTATGATATATGAATCTCGAGTAGCAAACTATGTAAAAAACCGTTTGCTCTTTCGCACTTGACTGCATATTCATAATGGTATTTAGAGATTTCAATTAGCTGAGCAATTAGCCTTTGTTTTTGCATAGTCCATGTTCTAGAAAACCAAACAATGATTTTCATCGACAAGGCTTCAAATTAAAAATTAACCTTTTTATCCAAGGCACCATTCGAATTCAGATTAGTCGTTAAAATAGTGGGAAAAGTTGAAGTAAACCTGTTCGATTAACTTTTAATGCACTTTTAATATTCAACATTAGACATTAACAACGCTGGTTCTGTCTAATAATGTGATCAGTACTGAAGGTGCACAATCTCTGGCCAATTTGTTGAATAATAACAAAGTAAATTGAATACATTTTATCTAAGATTTACTTTTATCGTTTTATGCAGACATTAAAGCAACTTGACCTTGGATGGAATCATATTGGATCGGAAGGTGTACGATATATTGCTCATGCCTTAAATAGCAATGATGTAAGATAGATTCTTCTATATATATCCATTTTAGATGCAAACGATCTATTAAAGAATATGATAGCTGTTTCACCACTTTTGATCAAAGAATCATAGAGATATGTGACCTTTGCTGGTCGAGTGATGAAGTTTATAACCTTCAAAATTAGTTTAGTCGACAATATATCTCTCAGTTTGCTTCTCAGCAGAGTTAAGAAACCAATAGTACTTTTCGAGAGACTTCCCACTTTTTTTTTAGAAAATTCATCTATGTACATCGTAAAAGGCACACAGTCAGTTGCAATACACTAATTATCAAAATTCGTCGTCGAAAATCTTCATGAAGAATCCTCTTGTTTTGTGCACATGTTTGAAATCAGTATTAAATTGATTATTTTTCTAGACATTGCATATTCTAAATCTTGAAATTAACGATATTGGTAATCAAGGCACACAATACCTAGCAAATGCTTTAGAAAATAATACAGTAAGAACAACGATTGAGTTATCTAATAAATATTTACCTATGTAGACACTTATGACACTAATTCTTTCCAACAATTATATTGAATCTCAAGGAGCACAATATCTTGCTGATATGTTAAATAAAAACAAAGTATATGATAGAAAAACTTCATTTCAATGATTTCATACATATTTTAATTATTCATTGTAGGCATTAACAACACTGATTCTGTCTGATAATCAAATTAGTGCTGAAGGAGTAAAATCCCTAGCTAAAGCTTTATTTAATAATGAAGTAAGTAAGATTAATGCTTTTGTATGAATCGATATGTGATTAGGTTTGTTTTTAAAGATTCTCACAAAATTGCATCTAAGATTGAATAGAATTACTGTCGATGGTGCACGATATCTAGCTGTTGCTCTAAAAAATAATAAAGTAAGATTAATTCAATAGTTAGTAGTGTTCATATCTTCATTTATTCAAACTAGACATTACGAGAATTACATCTCGGATGGAATAATATTGGTAATCAAGGATTGCAATATTTAGCAAATACATTGTATGATAATCATGTAAATTTCGTATGGTTTTTTTTTTCTTCCATTCATCTATGGAATAATTCACTTTAATAGACACTTGAAATTCTTCATCTCGAATACAATAATATCAATTGTCTAGGTGTACAATATCTTGCTGGTGCGTTGGAGAACAACAAAGTAAGAAAGATTGGTCAATTGGTTGATTTCACATACATTTCTTTAGGGATTAATCGAGCTTTATCTCGCATGTAATAAAATTAAAAATCAAGGTGTTGACTATTTGATTAGAGGATTGAAGAATAATAAAGTAAATCTAAATTTTATTGATCATCTATTCGATATTTATATTATTATTATCATAATTATTTTTAACAGACACTAACGATTATAAATATTCAATCGAATAGTATAGATTTCAATGCAATCGAACGTGCAACTGATACCTTGATTAGAAAAAGAATTCAATTTTAATACTGATGATGTATCGTTTAATGTCATCATTCCCAATACTTCACTGTCAATAATTATCAAAGTTCATCAACGTACGTAATGAATCTGCAATGCTATGAATAACCACGTAGGATTTGATATGACACAGTATGTTGTGTGTATTTCATCAATCTTCTCTATTCTACTTCATATTAACAAGTAATCGTTGTATAATGCAAATAGAAACTGTACATGATTATCCATTGTAAACTTCTTCATTTCGTATATAATATAATGTTTTTTGCATGCAAATCTTCCTTATGAAATTTCCTATTTTTCAGAAAATTGTGTGATTTTAGAAATACAACATTTCTCTGTTATCTTCATGAAACTAGCATGCATTTTATTTATACATACATGCATGCATGCATGATAATAAATCTCAATAAAAAACGAACAACTGTTAAATCTGCACTTTATTTTATTAATAGTATCATGATAAGTATTTATTGATACAATAATAAGAAAGCTTCGGAGACAGTTTACATAATATAATCGATTGTAAATCATCTTGAATTGAAAAATAAAAATGTGGCGTAGCACTCACTTTACATATACTTCAAATGTACATATAAATAATTTTTATTGCTTGTATTATAAAATAAATCATTCTCACTGAATTCCTCCGTTCGAACATTTCAAGGACTCAAACGTCGACTTTCGTTTTCACTGTCTAAAACGATATTTTTCTTGGATTTGTGTTGGATCAGTAAGCTGATTTTAATATGTTTGATTATATTTATTGTTCATATCAGTTGAGTTTAGTTTATGAAATCATTTTGTCTCAATTTGTCTATGTTCCTTCCACGTTGGTGTTGTGTGCCTTTTATGGATTGATATTATAATGCAGCTTGAATAGAAACAGAAGAATGGTTTCGTAAAATGACGAAACATTCTCAATAATCAAAATCATATCTTTAATCGCCATATTCAATGGCATTATACAGTGGTTAGTACTAATTACTTTTAAGTAACGAGAATATGCTGAGGATTACTCGAGAAAAATTCGTGATAAATATTTGAAAACCTCAAAGTCAGATTTCGTAACCCCGAATATTTTACTCAAAACACAGTACATTGAGGTCAAAATAATCGGGATTTTCATTCTCATTTCTACGAGATGCTGTATTTCATCAATTTTCAAACTAAGTTTGCGAGATTCTTGGCACGTGTTTGAAATTACTCTAGTTTTATTTTCGATTCTTCTAATAGAAAAAAGGTGAACTGCCAAAGTTAAATTGTTCAAAACAATTTTCCTATAGTAGTTTACTAATAATTATTAGAAAGAAGTTTCGTCAAATATAATCACACTAGAGTTTCACAGAATAGACGAGGAAAATTTTGAAATTTCGAGACTCAACATGTGACATAGGTACTGACTAAACAACATAGTTCATAGTTATCATATCGAATCCGTTAACGAACGTATATGTAACATAGGATAACTATAAAGATATAATTCTAAATCAGACACCAGAAGTATTAATCATCTATTCATGTTAGTATAGAATTTTTGTACTTGATAATTAATACTGTCCAGATTTCTATTCATTTCCATTCTTCAATATGAGACGAACGGATTGTGTAAAGTCACTTGATTCCTCAAGTCATAGATACACGAATGGCAATCTAACAAGTGTTTGTTTTTTCTATGTCTTTTACATGAGGGTGGGTGAAGGTTCGAGTAAAAAATTTCCAATCACCTATACCAACGTCTAATCTCATTTTTATACATTCTTCTATACAACAAAAAACACTTTTCTTGCTTCAAATAACAGACGGCATATTTCAACAGACCAGATTCTAACGAGTAGTGTAAAAGTCTTTCCCGTCTTGTATATGTATATATTGTGAAGAGTTATTTTGGTCGAATCAATCATCTATTGCCACCGTTATCTAATAAAACTTATGGGTTAGTGAAACAACTAACTAAAATGTTATCTATTGACACATTTTTGTCGAATAGCATTGCAAAAATGACTCAACGAAGCTCATAAAGCAGATGAACGAATTTAAAGTGTAACGAATAAATGACTGTGTAAGTATAATACAGTCTGACAATATATTGATTTACCTTCACATGATATTCCATTAATTGAACAAAATACTAGTGAATTTCCAAGTCTACACTCTATTATGGATTCACTAATAATTGATGATAATATTATTAGCTAAGATCTTCTTTTAATCCTACTAAATTGAACAATGAAATTATCACTCCATGAATTTTCACCAATAGATAAAGATGAAAAAAAAATTAATAAATACATCAGCGATTCAAAATTTCTTTACTCGATCGACTTTTGACAGTAGTTAAACTAATGCCATGAATCCATCATGGTATTTGAAATATGTGTTGGTCGTTAGCATTAGGTCGATTTCTAATAGTAACAAATATAGATGTATTTAGAAACAATGACTATTGCATGATGTCCAACCTCGTCTGATGTTGATGGAGTCGTAGAACTTGCTCTGATTCTGTTTTATTCTTATTAACGCAAGGCTTAGGTATATCTATTTTTCAATATAAACATCTGCCATCT
The DNA here is from genome assembly GCA_900239685.1 of Rotaria macrura. NCBI lineage: Eukaryota > Metazoa > Rotifera > Eurotatoria > Philodinida > Philodinidae > Rotaria > Rotaria macrura. The sequence continues at coordinate 31,662 of OENT01001289.1, read as the reverse complement.
AGTTATAAGGTGTGAAAGAACGATGTTCAACGAAAAACATGTCTTGATCTTCCTTCTTCAATCACTCTTGAATGTCTTTTGTGAGAAGAGTTCAGCCGTACAACAAAATTGTAACCAACATCCGAATCGAAACTGTTAATGCATCGATAAATACCACAAATTTAAATCCATTGTGAGAAATCCTGATTCTTCAAATTTTTAGACTAAAGATTTCAGTAGATAAGTGTAGAATTGATTTATCAAAATAAATTCTGTATACATGTATGTTATTCGTAATCTTAAAAATTAAAATATCAAAGTTTTTGTATGCATCTGATTATAGTCAATCGTTACGGTTCCACATAGTATTTTAGGAAACGACCCGAGATTGTTTTTTTCTCTCTTTTCCTAGCCTAAATCAGAACCAAAGCTTCGAATTATTTTGAAGAACCGTGGAACTCTTTGTTTAGCACTTGAATGAAATTAGAAATCTTATGACTCTATTGAAATATCTATTTTATGTCAGGAGAAACACAAAGAATGTTAAAAGAATGAATAACTGAACAATTACATCAAAGTGATTTTGATGCGCATTAGTGTGAGAAGAATCATGTAGGTTTAAGTAATGAACATGTCTTTTATTTTCAATCCATAATGTTCTATATCAGGTTAAATTGTCTTCTTGTTGACCTTCTTATTAACTGAGATGAGATGAATGTCACGAAACTGGCATAAAATTACTAAACACGAGTGTTGCAGAATTTATAAAAAGAACTTGTTTCTACCATGAATTCGTCCGTTAATCATCCTATAAAAGAATTTTCTTTTGTATACTTACCTTCACGGACCGAAAATAAATTGAACGTTCGAATGATTCAAATCGATTCGAATTAACCCGAATAGAATCGAGATGATTCTATTCGTTTTGGTCTCTGTTTACCTTTTTACATGATAGCTGTATGTATTTTTGTAATAAATGTATTTCATCTATTTTTTCTGTTGAAAAACACACACACGCACAAACATACATAAATAGATATATTATTACTTTTAAAGAATGGTATAAATCTTTTTCAAAAACAAAACTTTTTTTTTATTTGCAGGTTGAACCAAGTGCAAAACTCCGTGCAGCTATTCTTTTCGAACCAACTGTTAAAGAAGTTTTACAATCTGAATAAGGAAGTATTAAAGCAAAATTATTTTGAAATAAATAAAATGAAACTAACATTATTTAATAGAATTGTTGACCATCAGCTGCGATGTTATTTCCAAGTTAAAATCGTGAAGAACAGTTTTTTCCTCTATTACCACTACCTCGTTTGAAGGTCCAATCATTTGTTTATTGTCATCGGTCACGTGTACTGAATTAAAATATTCGTTGCCAATGATAAAACATTATCGGATGTGAGAGATTGGAGTGTTTTTATTGAAGATCCTGGTAGATATTGATGAATTTTTTTTGTTTCATTTTTATAGTTGAAATACAAGTATTTTATTTTCCAGAAGATGAGGGTGTTGATGGGTCTGGTTTGTTTGTGTTTGGTGTAGGTACTGCTGTTTTTCATTCACATTCACGCTCACATCCTCAATACTATTTTGAACGCTTTTTTTGTTAATTATGTTTCAATGAACGTTGGTTTATTTATAATAAAATGATGTTATATTATAATACATATAATTATAATGTAATGTATGAAATTAAAATGTTAATTTGCTATATATTCTGCAGCCGAATATTTAACTTCAATGAAGTATTATTATAATTATTTATGAGTTATATGTGTTGAAGTACGTTTATATTATAATGATTAAAATTAACTTTTTACTTACATCCCAGTAATAAAAAAGTATGTATAATTTTTAATATAATCAATAAAAGTTATCGAGATAATTTTAATGGATCCATCTATTCCGAATGGAATGATCCATTTTGTTTGTGTGATGTGTTGCCATACCTTAGCATCTTACTGTCCTGATAACTCCCATATGGAAGAATGTCATTTGTGAAATGACTTTTTTGCTTAAATCCAGACATGTGCTGATATATAATACATATGTATGCAATTCATATCACAGTCTATCAGACGACTACGTAGCCTAACTTACTCAATATGCTCTATCTGAACTTTTATGTAGGGAGCAGTTAAGCACTCAAGGAGATCGCTTCTGTTACAGGCTATTGCCGTCGTTCTTATAGTTCATGCCGACGTATATTGCCCTAGCAGTGTGCCTTCATTTTCTTTGTGTTTACCTGCTTCAGTCACTGAGCATCTACACCCTGTTGCAGAGCTCTGTGGGACAATAAAAATCGAAAGGTGGCGGGAAGGGGCGTGACAGAACTGATTCCTATCGGGACGGGACCAGATCAATTAACTTCTCTGTCCCGCCAATTTCATACAAGCACAATCGGCATTGAGTATTGCGCATTCATTGCAGCATTTATGCATTTAGTTAAGCATGCATACTTTTGAGGTCATTCGATTGGTTGTCTTCACACAATGTCAATATGTCACTTGTATGATATGATACAACGATTGTATTGTAATCATCGTTCATGTCATTCCAATCTTTTTTAAAATTATTTAGATGTTGAAAACATATTTTTTGTTTGATCAGGTACTCGAGGTGCAGTATTTTAGTTAGTGTTTCTTATTGTAATTTTCATTGTTTTCTTGTAATAAGGACTTCTGATGTAAATATTATTGTGAAACAAGTTTGCCATGCAAATATCATCGTGATAAAAAGTTTTTTCATGTATGTGTTATCTTGTAACTTGGGAACTGCAATATGTTCCCCTGAGACCTGTGTTGGGACCGCTACCAATAACTTATCCGGGTGGCCCCGATGTCTCCTTTTATGGAAAAGATTTGAAAATTTACGCTTAATCTTGCAAAAAATTCCTTGCGTTTAAGAAAATTGTTGTTGCAATCTCTGCTGGGTTAAAATATGAAACACAATGTAAATACTGTCACTAATTACTTGAAAATTGTTTTCTTTGATTTATCTTGCAAAACTTAGCTCTCAACTATTTTAATAATCTTCTACAACTACGTCAAGGAAGAAATTCGTCTATACAATAATGATATTCTATAGACTTACCGCTTTGACCATATATCGATAACATCACTTACGATCTTCATGTTAGTGTGCAGGTCGCATCTGTTAGGATCTGTGACTTCTCTGGAACCCGTCAGTCATGGTCTTTAATAAAGGGGGAGGGGCACGTCGGTAACGATATGTGGAAGAGTAGGAGTGCGTCAGAAATTTCTACTCTAATAAACATGTCAACTCTCCTTTCACATCATGTTTCACAAAATTGGAATCAGAAGCTATAGAAAATTTTAACTAGAACAAGGATCGGGACCAAAACCATTAATCAACAGGATCGGGATCCGGAAAATTTTTTTAACGGGACCGGGACCATTAAAAGGTGGTTCCACAGTTCCCTACTTCTAACTGATAAATAGTAAAATAAATAGATTTCATTGAATAAGAAAGTAGAAATCAAGTATTATTTTTCAACCACATTATCAAACAAAAAGAAAGAATTACATTTATATGATAGAATAACACGGGACGGGACGGGGCGGTATAAGGTAGTGCGGGATGCGGGACGGGACAACTTTTAGGTCGTCCCGAGGAGCTCTGCACTGATGTGCTAGTGAGTACCCTTGAACAACAGACAAAGTAAAACTTGAAAGTAGTGAATAGTAATAGAAAAAAGTCTATCAGGCAAAGCACAAGGAACAAAAAGCACTTTTACATCTTTTTTATATTATCAATAGCTGTTTTCACGCTTTGGATATGAGGATGTGTAGGTGGAAGTGATTTGTGTAAGATAGCAAGTGCCTTTTCAAGGAAGGATAATCCCTTCGAATGGTTACCCATGTTTGCATGCATAAGACCGATATTGTTGTACGATTGAGCCAAATCCGGGTGATTAGGAGGTAGAGCTTTTTCTCTTATTTTGAGTGCTTTTTCGTAAAATTGAAGTGCTTTCGAATGGTCCCCCATTTTGCTATACACTGAACCTCTGTTGGTGCAGGAAATAGCCAAATCGGGATGATTCGGAGGTAGAGCTGCTTCATCTATTTTAAATGCTTTTTCGTAAAATTCCATTGCTTTCGAGTAGTCACCGATATCTTTATACACTCCACCGATGTTACTGTAGGATTCACCGAACTGTGGATCATCCGAAGTCAGAGTTTTTTCGTAGATTCTATGTGCTTTTTCGTAAAACTGAAGTGCTTTCAATGGATCATCCATTTGGTTATACACTAGACCGATGTTGTTGTAGGAAGTAGCTAATGAAGGATCATCTTCTGGAACAGTCTTTCGGTTAATTTCAAGAGATTTTTCGTAAAATGAAGTTGCTTCTCTATATTGCCCTTGATATGTTTTTAACATTCCAAGCATATGATAGAAATGCGCTTTGTCCTTGTCATCGAGTGCTTGCTCAAGTAGTACTATGTACAATTCTTCGGCCTTGTCGAACTGTCCTATTTTGAGCAGCAAGTGGCCCAATTGATCCCAACCTGTGGAACCTGAAACTTCCCTATGTATACGATCGGTTAGTTGACGAAGTTTCTGGTCATCATCTGATGTAAGCTTAAGTTCGACTTCATAAAGAGGACGAGTATTGTTAAGTTTTTGAATGTTACCAATTCGAAAAACTGTATTCATGGAAAAGAGGATTTCCTCTTCTTCTGCGAATTCGCTCACCTGACGAATTGAGGCGAATGGAGTGGATGACACATTGGGATCAATAGTCATTTCAAAAAGTATACCGATCATCCCCTCTTTTCTTGATTCACTGTTAGCGAAATTGAGGGAGACTTGTCGCTTTCTACTGGTCGATAAAAAATTGTTGAACGATATCAGTCCACCTTTGCTTTGCGTGAGTTTATTAAAGTCAACCGTGAACAGTCCCTGGCCTCGATAAACTGAAAATGGCTTATGATACTGGCTGACCTCTTGTTTGTGTAAAGCTTCAATTTGTCGATGTATATCGCATAGGAAAAAACCCATTCTAATGATGATGTCCCCGTTGAGTGTTCTTAGGGCTCCATTGAGCATTTTGTATGTGAAACACTCACGCGTGTACCACCGAATGGCTCTCTGTGGTTGATAGTTGTGCTCAAATTCATTGATATTTTTTGTTTCCACGTCATTCTTCATGTATAATTCTCGGCAATAGGAGGCTAAATCTTTAATGGCTTGTTGATCATGTTTCATTTCAAGGAGGATTTCTTTGAAGATTTGAGAATACATGAAAGTAGGTTCCAGTTGATTAAGATTTTCGCTGAAATCCCCTTCATTTGTAGTAATAATGCTCACGGATATATTATTTTGATTGCATTCTTTAACTGCCATTGCCATCGCTTCACATAGAGACTTGATCGAGGTATGAACACCTTTTATTTTCGACCAGTTTTTAGTCCAATCTTGGTTTTGATGTTTGCTACGACAAAATATGTAGATAGAATTTAATTTTGATATATCATGAATATCTGACACCATTCTCTGACCAATTTCTTCTGATGCTACGATGAATACTGTCTCTTCATTACTTTCGATGAGACATTGAGTGCATGCTTCTGGTGTGGTACATGTTTCTATTGCATTGACGGTACCACGAAGTTGATTGAGTGTATTTTGACAATCTTCATTTGTTTGATCAATATGTTCGTCGACCCAAATGACCAAATTATTTTCAACCATGCGACGTCTTTCTCTGTGACTCATTTCGAATGTAAATTGTGATGTTGAATCAATAGTTTGCAATAGTATAGTAATAAATAGATGCCGGAGCACAAAACACCTTTACTATTTATAAATTTTATGTTCTCTTTTTTTTCCTCTATGTTTTTCTACCACTTCGAATATGCGATGCATCATTTTTGTTAACATCCATTGACGAATTCCACCTAGTTTCAATTCTAAATAAGGTTGCTAACAACGAGAAAAAAAGAGAAAAAAATCCAATAACGTTGTTTTTCATTGTTGCGATTCTTTCTCATTTTTCAGTTGTTGTTTCGGGTGTAAGTGAATTGCTTCGATTTTAGCACTTTGCATACGTTGTTTCACTCCTGTTCACCTTTCTTTAAAGCATTTATAACGAGTGCTTTCTCTTTACTCGTAGGGTGTGGGTGTGCCGGTCTTGATGTGCTTGTCGATTCGGGTGACTGATGTTTCTGTAGATAAGACTTAAGCCACACTCACATCCACATCCTCAGTGATAATATACGAATTATTGCGGATAATTATTCTGACATCAAGAAATCATCGCCAGAGCTGAGTGCTGAGTTTCTTCATTCAATAACTTCATTGGATGTTTTATTGGAATGAAAATAATAGCATCCGATTCGCATGACAATAACTGGCTGATTTATATGAAATGCGTGTAGTAGCAATCAAGTAGAACTGAATAAGCGTGAAAAATTTTGCTTTTAATTGTGAACCTAACTCCATTTTTTCTTCTCATATTTGCCATAAGCGGATGCCAGGAGTATGATCTCACTTTGCTTGTTGGTGAATAGTTTTTGCATTTTTTTCTTTATTGGGTGTAGGCGTGGATTTAGTTGTTTTTCTACTACCGCCCATACACTCACTGATATATGACTTTTGCGAAAGATATCAGATATTTACTTACAGACATAATTCAAAATCATCAACAAACAGTAGATATCATGTATCTATTGCTATCAGTAAATTTTAAGCTATCGGTACAAAAATTATTTCGGATATGTATAATAGTATAGTTTTGAAATGATGGCGTGGGCTGGGATCTTAAGATTTACACAGATACGCCAACATCGACAGCCGCTTACACCCGTCTCGATGGGCTTGAATTCACACCAAGAAAATCTCCCGCCTACATTCGTAGCAACAAGAACATCCAGGCACACTTATGCTCGTAGTTCTCGTTAGAGTAGAGGTTTGGAAAACGATATAGCTATGTCATTGCATGCAATGTTTATCTTAATCCCTAAATTGGAACAGTTAGTCTCGTGCCTGTTAACTTTTATTTTCTGGATTTAAATATTTTAAAATAATAGTTTAATCTGCTTGTGAAATTAAAGAATGGCTATTATTTAATTTGCTGTTCTTCTTTCATCGTTATCGTGCAGGTCCGATTACTACACAATTGTATTTCAGAGGGTATCTGTAGCAGAAGTCGCAACGAGTAGTGGTTAGGGAAGCACCGTTGAGAAGACGGGGAAGCTGGTAAGAGTACGAAAAACCTATGGTGATGGCAGGTGCTTTAGCATAGCTGGATTATGTTAACAGAGAGTCATCTGAATAATATAAGGAACTGGTCTTCACCGTAAGTTCTTCATCAGCTTACCGGCTTTCACCAGTCTTAACGATATGCTTGAAAGTACATCCTTATTTGCGGCACAGTTTCTGAACAAAAATGACACTTGTTGGGCTGTCTGAACAAAAAAAATGTGGCTTCTGACGATTGCGCTGAAAGCTGCCATGAAACTGACGGTTAATCTCAGCTTTATCGGCCCAAGTACTGACTTCATTAATCGTGGTAAACCGTCAGTTTTTTCCAGCTAACACTGTTTAACAGCTAGTTATTTTGACTTCCAGCATATGGTGAGGCTTTTGATTTCAATCTAAATTTTAACCAAAAATTGGCACTCGATTTCAAACTGAGGCGAGGAATCAAGGGGTTCTTTGGGAGTCTTTCAAATTATTCAGTCTATTTATATATGTATAGCGGTATTGTTTTCGAATGGAGGAGGAGGGCTGTAGGGGTTCTTCTCATCTTTAGAGTTATTTACTACACAGGGCACTACAAAAGTTTTTTCTCCCGGTTCATCTAGCAGCTGCAATTTGAGGACATCTATTCTGTCATAGTACCTAAACATATTTTGGATTATGCACAAAATTTCAGACCTCCACGTCTTACGCATCGTTGTATTTTTCATCTCTTTGAGATCACCTTCACATCAATTTCGATATGAGTTTTCAACTCTTGCGAGAACAATTTCGCACTATAATTTTGCATGACTGGAAAATTGATTTCATATACAAGGACAACCATGCCCGTTTAGTGCAGGCATGAGGAGACCAAGCACTTTCTGACTGCACAGTACTGCATTAGTCTCATGAATTCCAGCGAAACAATGGTAGTGTTGAAAGTGCTGCTTGTTCAGGTCGTCCTAGAACATCTGTCAATCAACAAATAATTAAAGCTGTAAGAGCACTAATTGATAATGATCCTCATTCAGAATACCAACAAATAGAGGAAATCTTGGGCATTAGTATCACAGCAATCAATTCAATTATTCATGATTATCGAAAGCTACGAAAAGTTTGTACTAGGTAGGTGCCACATCACTTATCTGATGACCAAAAACAGTGGCGCATTCAATTTTGCCTTCATTCCCTGAAGAAATTTGAAGAAGATCATTGTCATCGTGTATTTGACATTATAACTGGTGATGAATATTGGATCTGTCATTATGATCCAGAAACAAAGGAGCAGTCTAAATTTTGGGTGTTAAAATCTGATCCACGTACAACCAAAGTCCATCGAAACAAAAGTTCTGGTTCACGAATGGTGGCTACTTTCTTTATGAAATCCGGTTTAATTAAGTCGGTGCCATTAGAAGCTGGTATGTCAGCATCTGTCTATCACAAGTCTACAAAACTATATCAGAACGAAGACACACGCACCATCTTCGAAGTCTCGTTTTTCACGACGATAATGCAAGACCACATCGAACCTGGATTACCAACGAATTTTTAGCAGAAAATCGTGTAGAATCATATCCAAATCATCCAGATTTTCCAGATTTAAGTCACTACGACTTTTTCGTATTCCTAACACTCTTAAAATCAACTAGTTACGTGGAATTCAGTTCGACGACAACAACGCAATGTTAACAGCTTCAGAACAAGGCACTAAAGGTCTCACAAAAGAAGATTTTGAAAACTGCTTCGCGGACTGGTTTATTCGAATTCACAAATGCATTGATGCTGAAGGGCAGTACTTTGAAAAAATACATTAGAACCAGACTCTGAATATTTATCATAAGGGCTGACGAAAAAACTTTTGTGGTTGCCCCATGTCTATATATTATATATATGGATGAATTTCTCTGGTATCGGGCATTTGGGAGAGAACAAGCAAACGCACACACAATAAGCATCAATATAGCATCAGTGACGATTAGGCCGCTACAGGGGGTCTCTCCAGACAGGCAACTTGCCAATGCCCTTACTCGGTCAGTATAAGTCCGTTTACCGAAAAACGTCCATGGTACGTACAGTTTCATCTCCTCTACAATCTGGCTAACAAAAATCTATGCCATAGGAGTGAGTTTACCCTTTACCCCCCCCCCAATTCTAAAAGTAGAATTATTGAAACATTTATGTTCCGTTACAATCACTTTTAACTGGAAGTCTGTAGTAAATCAAAACAGTGTTCCATTTCCTGCTGAAACTTTATCTACCTAGGAGTGAGTAGTGATCCGTGTAAGAATATCTACAATCTGTTAAAAATTGACATTTTATCGATTTACTACTAAAAGTATTTGCTTCATTAGATTTCCTGCTAAAACGCAATACGACTTTTCACTTTTTACAATCATCTCGCAAAATCATTATAGCCTCAATAGATAAGCACCTATAGTAATGGGTTTCGAGAAAGTTTCTAACATTACTTATTACCCAAATGAAACAATCGTCAACTGCATTACGTAATAGTTGCTGAACCAGCTATCGGCGTGCATCATTTCCGTAAAATTTCAGAAACCTCTCAGGAATAAGTGAATATCATCCAAGATATCACTTATGGACAGTAGTACTTCACTCTTGTTTCATGTCAGATTTTCATTCAATTTGAGTGGAAGATTTGTGAAGCACAATCAGAAAGGAGTGTGGCAGTAGACATAGCAGAAATTTGGACGTCCCCTCTGTAATAACAGACCGTAATAACTATGCAGGCTCCAGAGACATCACAGATCATGAAAGACGTTATTGATACACGATCAAAACTCGTATATCAGTTATATATCATTGTAACAGATGAACTACCTCATTAATTTAATTCTAGAGGATTCGGTAAATGGATGTCAACTATTGTTTCTTGAAATAAATTAAAGAAAACAGTTTTCAATTAATTAGCAACAGCAATCACATCGTGTGTCCCATTTTAATGTCAAAGGGATTGGTCTAACAAGTTCTTCCCTCTGTGAAAGATGGTCGCTGAAATTTGTGATCACTTTAAAATTATTGATATAATACGTTCCAACTCACAAGAATCCACTCTAATCGTCATGTGACTGGGAAAAACTAATAATGGTAAACTTTAGAATTCTCCATTCATAACAACCCCTCTTTCCATTTGATAATAGAATCACACTTTTTTTCTGTAGATCTAATTCAAGCTAGTCCCAGCTACTCTAATCCAAGCTTGGGGTATGTCACTATATTACGAAAATGAATTTAATAGAAAAATATGGTAGAAAATTAGCTGGGAAGTAATCAGGCAAACCGTGTAAAAAGAACAAGAACTTATTTTATTCTATTCTTTTAATATCAAACTGATGCAAGTTGTTATGTTTTTAATCGAATAACTACTAAATAGTAAGATTATTTGATTTCGTATTTCTCTTAAGTATCTTTGTAACAAGTCATCATTTTGAATAGTTTCTCGGACACCATAGGCCAACAAATAGTAACTTCAACTCTAGATCAACCATGGGCACATATGGTACACTTCAAATATCGATATCAATTGATCTGTACTCATTTCAGAAAAAAATACCGACAAATGAGCTAATTAAAATCAGATATTTGGTTTTTTTAACAAGGGAAAGCATCTCCGAAGACTAATCTTGAATATCGAGAATTTTTTGGACAATCGAATAGCTATTATCGTGCCATGACATGACGGTGGCTGAAATTTTTAATAGTTTGTGGGATGATTGTCGGCGATAACTCAACCGAGAGGCTTGCACTTCTGTATGCACAATTCAAGAAATCTTTCATTAAATTTATCGACTCACTTCGTTAAATATTCTCGTGGTGTATTTAAACCCACATGAAGCTAATGTATTAGCAGATTTTTATAAATGATTGGTGCCACTAGGCTATCTTTTTTCACTCGATTTGCCTATCACCATACTTGGTGAGCAAAATCCCTCACTGTTGGCGGCATATATTTCTTTGAGATCACAAACCAACGTTTTTCGTCTTCATTCACAGGTAAGACTCGAATTAAATCTTAATTTGGCCTCGGCACCATCTGCTACTGTTTACCTAACCAACAACAGCAGAGAAAAAAGAAACGAGAATTCTTCGTTCTCTCATCGTCACTTTTGAAATAACTATGTTAGTTGAAAGCCAAATAAAATAGGATCAAGTGCTGAGGCAATCATTTTAGCTGCCAATTTCATTCCAGCATGCATCAAAACTGTAACCTTACAAGGCAGGAGTAAAATTATTTCACTGTATGAAGATTGCTGTTCTTTCATTCACAACGACGGCGTATCGCAAGTAGTTACTTTATTTTTCTATTGCATTGAGTGCACATCGGTCGAACAACAGAACGGTAAGTAAACCAGACATGTGCAGGAAGATAATTTTGATCTCAACAAGAGCGGGACTGAAACTAGATACTGGAGACACTAGCTGGGCATAGTTTCCTGGAATCAGAGAGCTTCACTTCATTTCAGTATAGGAAGAGATATCTCCTTCTTCTTACATGCTCTTAGTTTTTTTCAGTGCACAAGATTTCTGAACAAAATCCCGAAGCCAAAAATTTACCACTGGAATCTTGCTAACATGAAACGACTTATTGTAGAAAGTTCAGTAGTAGTCTATTTTATTAAAAGATAATATGAAGAGTCTATTAAAAATAAACTGCAGAAGTTAGCACTGCGAAATTCCTGCTATTCTACCCACCACAGTGTGGATGAATACAGTAGTCACATCCACATATCTGGATACAGTGATTTCTCAAGATATTTTCGGTCTCTGATACCACCAGTTATAGATCCTTGGTTACAGTGGTGTGTTGACCGGTTTTTGAGCACTCCACAGAATCCTAGCTAAACTCGTTCGATTACCGAAAAATCAGATGCAATTTTTAAATTGACTCTACCGCTTTTTCATTAGATGCTATTCATAGTGATGAAAAACCTAGTCTATATTCCACTAACAGCCGATCGTACTCTCTTTCTTTCTTGATGATGTTTTACTAATGTATTTTCTTTTCAAATCAAAACTATTGTGTCATCTCACAACAAAGCAGTGCTGACAAAATGGTTATTATCCAAATATGCACATTGTTAATATATTCTCATGTAAAAGAAGGTAGAAGAAAAGCAGAAAAAGAGTTGCTTTTCTCTCATGCTACTCTCACAAAAATAAAGAAAGAGTGAGGCAGAGTAAACAACAGATTTTTCATAGACTCCTTTCTCAATCTAGACTCGACCAAGAAGCTTGATTCTGATGCTAAAAGATGGGAAATTTTGTGTAGATTCTATTCATATTCTTGCTTGTGAATAAGTGTTAGCTGTTTCTGAAAAACATAAAATTACCGGATGACACAAAAGTATTATATGCTCGTCCCTTCATGAGAACAAATTTCGTTTTTATATTTGCGAAAGGATTTCCTTTACACTATTCAAACGTCATGCAAAGTTCAGAAACGTATTTAGCTTTGAGACCCAGAGCTCTATTATCGGAGAAGAGCTTTACTGTACTAAAAGTCTTCTATAAAATATGAGCCGTTGCTAGGCTTTGATGCATTTTCATGTCTAAAGAAATATACCAACTATCTCATTCGGTTAAAAAATACACCAGTAATTAAAATTAAGTTTTTAAGACCTACTGTTGAGAAGTTCACTAAAAACCAGTCCGATTCCATGGCTCGTGAACATTTTTTCTATGTTTTGCATATTCCAATGAGAAGTGATTAAGCGCATCAAACTCCAAATTTCACTATAGATACACCTAAGAAATAAATGCTTTACTACAATGAAAAAAATTTGAATTTGATCGATAACTTGGATGGAATTGAATTTTACCTGTATTTGATTTTGCAATGGAGCCAATGATGCCTTTAATAGCATTCAGTATCCTTGTTGCCACCAAGAAAGAGTGAAGCCCATTTTAAAAATAAATATTTTTGGAATCTACGGAAAACTATCAAAACACGACAAATTTACTCTCTAGCTTACGTGTTACGTATTGAATGAAATGAATATTTTTGAAATTAGAAGTATTCTTTATTGAGTGCGTATTGTTTTAAATCGATGAAAATTGGTTTCTGTCAAAGATTATTTTTTTAAATTGTAATTCCATAGTGCGTTCTTACATCTATATAAAAAGAAGATTTAAGAAAAACAAGGTTATCCGATTTTGGTCCGATAGTAACTATATTATAGCTACATAATTCAAAACAAAAATCATGAAAGTTGAACATTAGCTATTCAGATTAATTACAGTAGATAAAATATATGAGCACATCGAAAAAGGAACTAAAAAGTTCACAAAATTTTATTCTCGTCTTTCTGTCAACATCGAATTTTATCGATGCCCTATACCGATTATAATCAATATTTTAGTCCTATCTGTACTATACGCATGATCACAAATGATGAGGCGCGATGCTGCTTTGCCAAACTTAGCGTCTAAATATATTCGATGGTCTTTCTACGTATGATACTATTAAGAAGACCATTGATCAAACATTTGATGATGCATATAGTCTTCTTTCCGAGCTTAATATTAACATTGCTTTGAAATAGAGAAACAAAACCATGACATAGGAAGTGAGCTCCTCTGAACGAATTCAATTCGAAAACAAATCGAAAAACGTGGCACATGATGATTATGAAAGCTATTAATCTGATGATAAATCGAACGTGGGACTTGAAATCGATGTAAAATTTTCATCGAAGTGAGATGGAAACTAATCTGAAGGTGAAAGTCAGGGGTTAGGGGCTAAAGCGTACTTTTGTACTTCTGAAGTATTAAGTACAGAAGTTTTTATGGTTAGACGGAGCCATTGTTTTAGCTCAGTTTATTTATTCAACAGATGATCATCGCTACCGACAACGAATTTTAGTTCAAAATATTCAGCAACAGAGTCGAATTTGTCGTTGCCACTTGTTAAAAGACTTAAATATATTTCATTAAGACGCCATCTTGTGTAGGCTTTCGATTTCATGTTAATTATTGATTATTCACGTTACATGTTTTTTGTGTATTATTTTGATATTTGTCATTTTATTACCATGGACTAAAATTATTTTATGAATATTTGTGTTTATTTCTTTCTGATGCTCGATATTAATCTTTTCCTAGTCACAATCACGATAATTATCAGTTCTATCATTATGCATGTTATCCATCAATTATTGTTCGCTTTTGTGAGAAAGAGAAGTAATTTGAGTCTTACCTCTTTAAATATATTAATGAATAACAATCGCATAAAATAGAGGTAGTAGTCTACCCTCTGCAACAGATTATTTTATGTTCTTCGTTTACTATTGATTCAAATAAAAACTGCATGTTGACAAGAAAGGGACTGTAATTTTCCTTCATTGCTGAAGTAAAAGAAACACTTTGAAGCAAATTAAAAGCAAATACAGATGTCAAAAAGCATGAAGAAGAAGGACGAAGTACAAAGAAATATCAGTTGTGCCTTCAATCTCATCAAGTTGTAAACATCAGCTTCGTGGAATGAGAATCACTAATACTATGTCTCCTTCATTATCTAACTCATAATTTTGTTTCGAAGTCAATGACAAACAAAATGCATTCATAAACAGAGAATTTACTGGCTTTTAGCACACAAAACGGCTGATATATCAGCTGATCGACTATAACGAGTTCAATAGACAAACCACTAGATATCGGAAAAGTTACATGGAGGTTACAATAGGCTGATTAGGTAAGACCAGAGCTGTCACCTCTTCTGTTTTTAGCAGAATAATTCTGCTATTTGACGGTTTTTCTGCTTCTCTCAGTCTTTATCAATATTATGAAATTGTATTAACACATTTCTTTGAAAATGTCAGGAAAAATCGGTATCAACATTTCCTAATGAATCGTTTTCACCTGTGTAAGTTTTTGAGGTAGCATTTATTTCTACAATTATTATCAAAAGTACTGGTGTGATTTTACTTTCGCTGTGATTTCCTTCATCATCAAACTATATTGCTTATAGTAGTAGATTGTACTCAAATTCAAAACACCATGTATCACATTGGTATAGTTCAATAATAGTTTACTTTTATTTTTTCATTAAATTGGGAAATCTTTAAATTAATTTTGAAAAACCTTTGACATGTCTAATAATAATCTGGGATAGTTTGAATAACTAGCTTTCAAATTCTAGTATCAAATTGGTGAAAAATAATATTATTGCTCACAAGAAAATTTTGTGTTTGTTGGAGCTATTTATACTGTCTAAAACTTCTGTTAAAACCAATTCCGTGTGAAATCTGTCAAAACAAACGTTCTGGAACGATTCTTTCTTAGGAGCATTTTGCAGTGTTTTTCAAACTATGGCATTTCATAATTTTGAGGCAAAAAAACTAAAACCACGAAGAACTTTGTAGAATTCAACTTGTAGATGCTATCCATACACTCATTTGCATTAAATTATATCATTATGGAGCTAACTTACATTAATTTTGATAGATTCAAGGGGTAGATTCGAGTACGAAAACACCAGAGAAGAAGATATGTGCACAGACCAACCAACTAAAGTAGTCGAATGATATTTGTGTCTATGCTAGTCTTATTCCGAGTGTCATGAAACTAATAGTTTGAATAAAGTTTCGGTTTTACATCTAAATGAGTGATGAAGAACCAGTTGTCTTTTTCTTCTTTTATCAGAGTATAGAAATGTCTTTTTCCTGTTACTTTATTTTGAATTTAGCTCTTAAACATTGAAATCTGCGAAACTACTTGTAAGCTAAAAGATCCAATGAAAATGAATTTAATTCGATATAAGTTGGATTTTAAACTTTAAAAAATTAAATTGTTTATAACTAAATTCTAATAAATTCCTATTTAAATTTTAAAATTTTTTCAAAATCTTTACTAAATTTAATAATTGTTTATAAAGGTAAATTCATAATTCGTAAGACCAAATATACTGATATTTGAAGAAAATTTTTTTCTGCGATTCTAATCTATTTCATGAGTAAGCCATAGTTAGCTGCATCGATAACATACAAGCGAAATTCATATTATAGTCATGTTTCCGAGAGTACCTAATCACTCACTATTAGGCAGTCCACGTATAGATTCACAATAATAGTTATTACAAATCGTACTTTTCCTGAACATGCTTTTTTCTCAAATTAACGCAAAGTTATCATACACATTATGTTTACTTTAAGTGTTACTGAGTTTTTTCAAATTTTTCATATTTAATACAATCCTCCATTTAATACTACAAAACACATTTTATCCTAACTGTGACTCTTTAAAATGCGTTTCTTGTTGACCAACATGAGTTCAGCAGCGTTTTGTTTCGGAAACGCCTCGAAACGTAATTTCAGAAGAAAAATGTTCGCATCGTTTTCAAAAGTTTACGGGGCGAAACACGTTTTATCAACGTAAAGACACTGCAAAATCGTTTCCTCACGGAACAACGGAGCGAAGCGCATTTTCGGATCTCGGAAATGCGTTTTGCAGTTCGTTTCATTAAATATTTTACCCCATGGGAGCGATCGCATATCTTCTTCACTTTATTTTTACTGCGTTCAAGATCCTTTCGCTTGAAAAGATATTCTGAACAGACGTCAGATTTGCTGCCTTTAGTTAGCAACGATAGCAAAATTTGATCGGAATAGAAGAAGTTTCAGTGAACTCAATTCCTAAAAGATTCAAGATTGTTTTGAAATGTTTGGGCTTTATAGAATCTATCAGTTTTCCTTTTACGCATTCAAACAAAATCGAATTGAATGCGATCGATGACATAATCAATATGTATCAGGAGTTTTGCTTCGTCTTATGGTTAATCATTAGGTAGAAAGAGATTCAAAGTCTCTTTCGCACATGCCGCGACAAATTATAATAGCGATACTTAATGTTAGCAATTAAGATCTAGCTATTTAAGTTATTTCCGAGAATTGTTAGAGTCTTTTGATCTATTCCAGAGATGTCTATCGTTTCTGAAAATTGCCCCGACAACATTTTTAAAAAACTTTCATATCGTACTGGTTGCTTAAAAACTTCAGCCGTTATAACGCATTCTAATGAACATCTTTGGTCCTATTTTTAACCTTAACTTAATGAGTCTCTTAATCGATGAGAAAACAAGTGTAGAACGATATTGAATAATGATTATAACAAAAGGGCGAATATCGTACTAAGAGTTATTGAAACTTATGAAAGCAGATTAAAAAAAGATTTTTTTAACAGAAAATATGTCGCACAAACCTGTTTATTCATTTAAATCAAGTCAGATGATTGTAGATTGACGTGGCAGTTCTCATAATGGCATCGAAGTAAAGATCAAAAAACGATTTTGATTAAAAAATAGCTTTCTGCTTTTTGAAAATAGAATTTCTGAAATTGCCTGTGTTCCACAAGTTTTTTTTCTGCTTTTCCAATTCTAAAAAGTAGCAGTACTGCAAGGGATACTTTTTTTATTTGCTCTGATAGCGTTACTGTGTTTTTGTTATTGTTCTTTTTTCGTTTTTTTTCAATAAAATAAATAATTAGAAACTAAATTGCTCTATTGTCCCAGTTGACTTGAAACTCATACAAGCACGTGACCTGTCTGGACTTCTGACGATGATGAATTTTTTCCATGTAAGTTAATGTTGGATTAAGAACTCTCTGGCGTACTGAAAATCAGATTAGTTAGTTTAAACTTCTAAGACTGAGTTGAGGGTATTAAAATATAATAAGAAGTTTTATAAAGCTAAAAGTGCAGCGAGAATCCAGCAAATCCTATTGAAAATCCACTGGTAATCCCGACAATCTCAAGAGTACGAAATTTGCTTTTCTTCCTTACATATGGGTTTCATGTGCATCATCTACAAAAAACTAAAATCATAATTTGTCGAGTTTGTTGTATATGATCGGTGAGTAGTGATCGAGAATTTGTGTCCAGTTGCTCGAAAACATTTGTTCATTTTATTGAAAATAATGATCTCATTTAATGCAAACTCTGATTTACAGCAAATGAAAATCACTTTTAACTAAAGCTACCTTGGGTTGTTGTATAGTCGAGCAACATTTTAGTTACCAATATTTTCAAATAGCTGATAAGGTAGTCCAGTGGGATGACCTAAAGCTGTCGAGCTAAGAATTTCTCCATACGTTCGATCTCAATGAAGCAAGAAAACTTCTCCAAATGGTATGTGTCATTCCTTGAATTAGGGCTGCCTCCTTTGATTTTGATACGAACACGGAAATTGAAGAAAAATTGTAATAAACGTATTTCAACCTAGAATACAGGGAAAAATTCAGCAATAAAAGAATACGTCTTGCTCGATTCTCGTGATGTTGAAGAAAATTCGGTTGTTTTTCGTAAATTATTCAAGTTTTCTCAAACGCCAATATCGGAAAGAAACACTGGCTTATGCCTAAAACTTTTCAAAAATTGTGGGGGTCATTACACCAATATATCGACCTGGATAAAATACGTTTATTCCGTTGATTCTTGAATTCGTGTGTCACAGATCCGAAATCCAATAAGATGGCTGTAATGCACAAAAAAGGTTCATGATCACACATTGTTTCGAGATCTTTCACAGCTTATTGTGGTATAATTTAGGAGCTAAGTTCAAGCAAAAAACATTTTAATCGTTTTGCAAGTGGCACTTGTAAATAATTTCTAAATTACTATCAATAGTATGGCACTAACTAAAGAATTAGTAGCAGGAGCACTCAAGGAAGGCTCGAATCAATCAGCAGTCGAACGACAAACGGAAGTTTCCCACAAGAGTGGTACTATTTGGGAAGCTGTACGCAAAGCGGACCAGGCAGCACTCGAACGCCTTCTTGATGCTGATGCCAATAGTATCAATGCTAGAGGTCCTGTTGGTGAATGTCCCATTCATATGTTATTCTTATATGGCACTGAAGCTCATCTCAGGATGGCTCAGTATCTTATCACACGTTTTCCAGAAACTATCGTGCAGAGCTACAATCAGCCAGTGAGTAACCTATTACTCATTTATCTCTCTATTGAATACTACACAAATATGTGATACAGGAATATTATGGTGAGATTGTTCTTCATATTGCTATTATCAATCGCAATGCTGCGATGGTCGAATGGCTCCTCGGAGATGAACGCAATCGTCATTATCGAGAGCAGCAATTAAAAGCTGCCGCGAGCGGACACTTTTTCCAAATGTATATACATAGGGTTTGAGATGATATGAATGTATTTCATTTCTTTCTAGTGGCCGACCATGCTATTATGGTGAAACTCCTTTTGCATTTGCTTGCTGTACTAATCAATGGAATATTGCCGAAATTTTACTAAAGTACGGTGCTTCGTTGGATATGGTCAGTAGGCAACGAAGTTTTTCACGAGAATAGTCAAATAGAAGATTGCAATTTTACTCTTTACTGTAGGTTGACAGCAATGGAAATACAATATTACATTTACTTGTTATTCATAATCTACCGAAGACGTATACAAAATTCAAGGAGCGTTGGTTGGAGGTGCATGCAACTAGTGAGTTGAACGATAGAAGTGAGGATGAAGGTGACAAGGGTAAAGCAGTCGCATCCGAGAAAGAAAAAGAGGTTCCACTATGGAAACGTCTTAATAAAGATGGTTTTACTCCATTGACCTTAGCCGCTAAATTGGGTCTAACTGGCATGTTCTCTTTTTTACTTGATGAACGTAAAAATGTTCAATGGCGTTACGGACCTGTTTCATGTGTACTCTATCCACTTGATGAAGTTGATCTTGAATTTCAACAAGAAGTAAGTATATATTGTCACTCTACATTCTCTGTTTCCGTTTATTTTTCATTTCGCATTCATTTAGGGTGAAGATGCGGCAGCTGCAGCTCTTGAACTGATCGTACAAAGTGCTCATGCTGAACTTATTATGCACCCACGTCTTATCGATTTAGTTGATAGGAAGTGGGAACGTTTTGCTCGGCGTGTGTTTTTTCGACGTTTTCTTATCACTCTTGCCTATCTATTCACTTTTCTTCTTACTACAATTCTCGATCAGACACGAATAGAAACGGTAAAATCTTTGTCTAAAACAGCATTGCCTTGATTAAAATTAGGTTTTGTTTTAATTGTAGACAAAACATGAAGGCGACGAAATTATAGTGATTGGTGTTGAATATCCAGGTATTACTCATCAAATGATATGCATAATAGGCCGCCTTATTGTGTTGGCTGGTGCTGTTTCAAAGGGCAAATGTGAAATCAGGGAAATGAGCAACGTAGGCATACAAAAATATTTTCAGACTAAGGTGAGTTTTTCTATTTCTGATGTTCATCATAAATCGTACATGTTCTTATTTTATGCTAGGGTTCTGGTCTTCTTGAAAACTGTCTAGCATGTTTATTTTGTGCCGGTATCATCCTTGTTAACATTTTTCGTCTTTTCAATATAGAAGCACAAACGACCGTACTTGCACTTGTCTCTATAATAGGCTGGGGTTACATGCTATTTTTTGTTATGGCCTTTCAACTTACTGGACCATTTGTAGTTATGATTTATGAAATGCTTTTTAATGATGTTCTTCGTTTTTGTATTATTTACATGGTATTTCTTATCGGCTTTTCACAAGCATTCTTTGTTCTATTCAATAATAACGGTAAATAGAATTAGATAGATTGTGTGTTGCTATTTTGATATATTATAGGTTTCAGCGGCTTTTTTATGAGTGTTAAACAATGCTTTTTTGGTATGTTGGGTGATTTTGATATTGATCATTATACGGGAACAACATTTCAATATGTCAGTGTTTCATTACTTGTCATTTATGTTGTTGTTGTTACTATTCTTCTTCTCAATTTACTCATTGCTATGATGGGTGACACATATGGAAATGTAATCGAAGGTGCTACACAAATATGGTTCGTTCACTTTATATTTTTCTTTCTATAATCTATTCTCTTCCATAGGCATTTGGAACGAGCACGTATTGTATTTGCAATTG
The DNA here is from genome assembly GCA_900239685.1 of Rotaria macrura. Classification (NCBI taxonomy): domain Eukaryota; kingdom Metazoa; phylum Rotifera; class Eurotatoria; order Philodinida; family Philodinidae; genus Rotaria; species Rotaria macrura. Next base: position 10,546 of record OENT01001289.1, on the reverse strand, counting down.
AAAATGAAATGTCGACTGACGAACGTATGCTAGACGAGAATAAATATTGGACAAATGTCGATGGTAAACGATATTTACAGGTGGAAGAAGTTGACAAAGATTGTTTTCGTGCCATTACTGATGATAATACGGATGATGATAACGACAAAAAAGGAAAAACATAAGATACCCAATATAACTTTGAAAAATGACTAACCATAAGACGAACAACAGCAGTCAATTACTCTTCTTTACCAAACTACATACTATCAAGAACATATCGAATAAATTAAGAGAGAGTGCTCCAAAAGAACAACCAAACTGTATACCTGCATCCAAAGAGGGAATCTATTTTTTCGTTCGTTTTAAGTATTTTGAATAAAAGATTTATATGGATGCATCATAAATCTTGAGGATGTGAAGTGCCAACGATGGTGTATCGGGTGTGAACTATGAAAATGAGGGCGAGTATGGGATGAGACTGTGTTAGTGGATGAAGAGAAGATCTAAAACAGTTTTCTCTTAACTTAAGCAATTTTCCTGAACAAGTCTCGGCAGGTCATAAATCAGAAGAGTAGTGAAAAAATAATTTTTTCCAAAGATAACTCTTCTAACTAGTCCTTTGATGCAAAAAGCAATTAATAGAAAGACCGAAATCTAGACTAAAAATATTATCTTGAAATCACTCTCCCAAATAATAATGCTTGAATAGATAGATATTTCCTTTGATCATTATCCTTCTGAAAAAATAGGCTAGTTATATCTATCTTGGTTTTGTTTTCAATATTCGATCTGGACTGAAGCAATGAAGCAAGGACAGATGCTATAGAGATTTCAACAACTCATTGATTCCTTCTTTAGGGACTTTTTCGTATTGCGCTAAATGTGCATCGTCATTTTCAGCCTCTTCTGAACTTTTAATTTATAGTCATAACAAGACAGAGCAAACTAGTACCAAACCTATAATAGGATGAGTGGAGGGTCTTCAAAGACAAAAAGACTTCAACACCCTCACTTATCTCCAACACTTTGGAGATCCGACGTTTAACCCGTTCTCTTATAGCAAAAACTTCAGCAGACTATGGTCAGATTTCAAAGTATATAGTCAGGAGAGTTCCTCCGAGAAATATAGAATGTCTTACTAGTTGTTTTAATCAATAGCTAAGAGAATACAAATAACTACGGTAGATGGATGGAAATTAGAAAAAAATATAACGCTAAAATAATTAAAAGCAGACATTCTAAAATACCACCGGAACCGCCCACTTCTCTTATTAGCTTCAGATTGAAAACTTTTCGAAAGATATCAGTACTGAATAGAGTTGGATATGTGACACAGACGAACCTCATAGCACTAGCAAAGAAATGAGGATTTTGTCTAAGATGTCTATCGCCGATAAGAGTTTTGCAAATTTCTCGAAAAGTAAAAAACTGAAAGACTGCTAACATATCGACATTAGCCATTTATGTGAATTATGGTGACACGACAGTTGAGCTCCCGACAGTTGAGCCCCGACAGTTGAGCCCCGACCATTGAGCCCCCGACAGTTGAGCCTCCCGACAGTTGAGCTCCCGACAGTTGAGCTCCCGACAATTGAGTTCCCGACAATTGAGCCTGATTTAAAGAGCAATTGAAAAAGCACAAGAAATAACTTTATTTAATCTAGCTAGCATTCATATTAAAAATTGAACAGAGCTCGCGCTCTTTTAAAATACAATTCTCTTGGTATCAGATGAAAAGACGAAACTAGTAGTTGTAATTGTTCATCCAACAGCTCGTATTTCGCTCACTTTTTTAATTTAGCAACCCCAGCTTGCAACTGTTCAGCCATTATCGAATTCGCGTGCTGTTCAATTTTCAAGTCTTTGATAGATTTATAGATTCATGGGTTTCCTCGCGCTCAGTACTAAACAAAATTTATGTGCAACTCTCTTGTGAAAATAGATCATGGATCACACTACTTGAATAGCTCTGTGCCAGCATTCTGATGAGTTGTTTGTTCAACGTAGCCGATACTTCAATCTCGAGAAACACTTATACATCGAATTTGAAAAGCGAGGAGCACAACGTCGATTATTTCGAAATGAAGGGTCCAAAAAATTATCGTCGAAACAGACGACAAATTCTAAGCTAGACATCATAATAGATATTTGCGAATACTTGTCCATTTCTGTAGAGATAGTCATCGTATTCGTAGACGCAAGTATCAAGGAATCATTCACAACATGATAAGTGGCAGGTTTAAAAGCATTTTCAAACTTCATCTAAGCACATGGGTAGATGTTGATTCTGTATATTGCCTTATGCATCAATGAAGGCTCAATTGTCGGGAGCTCAACTGTCGGGAGCTCAACTGTCGGGAGGCTCAACTGTCGGGGGCTCAATTGTCGGGGCTCAACTGTCGGGAGCTCAACTGTCGGTGCACCCACTTAAATCCATAGATTCACAGAATCAGCTTTTCCACCTTGATAAACCATCTAATTAATGTAATAGATAATATTCTCCAAATGATCTTCTTAGACTTTCTTTTTTCATTAATCATTTATCTGATACAGATGATGGAGGTGAATTTGCATCGAGAAACATTTTTTGATGAGTAGCTGACGGTGCTGCTTTACGTGCAGCAATAGTTATACATTCGTTTTTTGATCTAAAGCATTTCAGTTAAGTTTAGAAAAAAGAAAAGTGAAAATCCAATCTATACACGTACATTTCATAAATATTCATGAGAAATCCACCACCAATACCAGTCGAATGGCAATTATGTATACCAACACAAAGAAGAACAGCAATAGCTGCACGAACTGCGCAGAACCACCCAAATTTAATATGTCTTTGTACAAAAAAATGAATTTGTAGGTTTACTTAAGAAATGAATAATCATTCATACCTGCCAACTTTAAAAACTTCTTCTGAATCTGATGCAACAGCTCCATGTTTACCTATCATAGATGTTATTGATAAATGACATACTATGAATGAGAGGAGTTTTGTTTAATTCTTATCACTGATTACTATTTTTATTTTCGAATGACAATACCGTTCGGTTAACAGGCAATTCTAAAACTTTCTGTTCAACATCATGTAGTTTTTCAGGAGAGTAAAATTTGATATAACGCGATCATTCTAGAACTTGCATTTCTCTTTATTAGCTTCTCATAGAGTTGACTTCAATTTATCGCTTTCTGAAATAGCATATGTTGTACTAGTTTTTCTTTAGTAAATTCTAATCTTTTATAGCTAGCTAGAAAACAAGTTAATATATTGATCGAATTAAATTCGAATATAACAATGAAAAGAAAACTGTTAGTGTATTCCTGACGAGAATTCTAATATAAAATACGAGGTTGCTAATTTTGCTCGTCAAATAAAAATTGCTCTATGTAATCATCTATTCGTGGATACATCACTTCATTTGTACTTGCAGAATAGTTGACCGTCATCCGATTGTATAATATTCTAAGGAAATCTGACGTTTAGTAAGAGGACTTGAACAAATAGTTTTAAAAGTTTTGAATGTGCATATTGTATTATATGTCATGATTCTTCATCTATGTGAATTTATTCTGGTGAAGTCCATTTTCTCATTTACTTCTCTGTACATTCTTTATGGATTATTCGATAAAATATGAGTCACCTTCGAAGCCATAATTTTCTATGCCCGGTAAATCGATTTGAAATACTATTTTACAAACATCTATACGATCATCCTATTCTTCAAATAACGAATTTTCACTTGGTGCAACGATATCAACATTATTAATTTTTGAAGACAATGAAAATAAACGATAGTGATTCTTAAAAAGTCTAATCTAAACTATTTCGAATTTGTTGTTATGACGCGTTTTGCCTTAAATAAATAAATATATATATATATATAAATATCTTCGTCAATAAACTTTGTGCAATCATTGTAAAAGGGTATTTATTCAATAATAATGTATTTTTCATTATAAATCATCCTGCTTAAACTTTAAGTTGAGTTTGACAGATAAAAAAACACCTATAGTGTTTTGAAATAGTTATATTAGATGTTAGAGATTTCCTTCGTTTTTCTATTTTTTCTCCTATATTTCTCATATTCTTTGATATTGCTTATGGGAGCTTATTGTCTTCTCTCTCTCCTTGTACGTTCCATTTTTAATTGATGTATGCATCCGTTCATTCTGCATCTCGTTCTTTCTATGGTTGTTAATCACTAAAGATTTTTTCTTGTTGTTTTTTTAACAAGTAAGTGAAAGGAATAAAAAAAGAGGCACATTATCCGAAAAAATTCTTTTCATTATAAAAACAATAAGGAAGCATGAAAGAAAATAATAATGATAAAAGTTAATTTCGATCAAGTACTCATGTGAAAAGTTATCTAATTATTGTAAGAACCTTGAAAGGTAACTGTAATATTCAATATGCCTTATGGAGACTAGCTGAATATAGCAAACAAGTCGACATTATGCATTAATTACCGATGGAGTGGAAATAACTTATAACTATCATTTTAATTGCAAGCGAGAGAAGGTAAGTGTATAATTTGCATGGGGAAAGGTGAGATAATAACTTAATAGAGTGTGAATTAAGTATTAGAAAAGTCTGCTGTGAATATATTCTCGATTCATTCGTTGACTTGGGAGAAATCTTTACAGTGATATATGACAGGGATTTTCTTCTCTTTTCTTTTTTCCTTCTCAATAGTGAGAGGAAGTAGAAAGCATTAACAAGCGAATGAACCAGTCTTTACCAGTGTAAACATGCATGAAGTTGATCCGCTTCTTTAAAAATATGTCATGACAGTAATTTAATTGATTAATGTCAAAAAAGATGCATATTTAAAACACAAAATAATTAGAAAATGTGTCAATAGATATGAATAGAATTTGTCTATTATTTCTTTATGAACGATGATTCAATACGATATTAAAATATTTATTGACTTATTTTTATTGATGGCAAAACTATTTACATAATATTAGCAGCAGTCGTTTTATTAATACTGAAGCTGGATTTATGGTACAAACGCGTGAATATTATTTTCATATGAGAATATAATAAATTATATAAGAAAAATATTTTCTCAGGCATAATTTCTTCTTTCATAAACTGTAGATCATCTAGAGAGAACTTGATATGTCGACGAAAATAAAACTGCTGTTTATTACATATATGAATGAATCGCAAAACTATTGTACCGCTAAATCATAAGATGTTGAAATTACATTTCTCTAGTTCGTCTCTAGAGATTTTTCATATTAAACATCTCTAAGACATCCCTATTGTCACGACAAAAATCATGAATTTATCTCAAACTATTCTTGAGATGTGAAGCACCCAAGCTTAAATAGATCGATTTTTACTGTCATTTATTTATAAAAATGAATTATTGCCGATATTTTTCTCTTGCCCTTTGATTTTCAGAAGTTGACAAATTTATGGTAAATAATCTTTGATTTTTGAATATCAGATTGCTCGGCAGTTTGATGACGATTTTTATGACACTTCTTTCTAAGTATCATAAATACACTCATTTCTCAATTTTCTGTCGTGCGAGATCAAAAATGATTTTGACATTAAACAATCCGTCTAAATTTCATGGCAATTGTGTTGACCCATAGCAAATGAACGGAAAAGAAAACCGTTACAAAAGATAAGAAAAAACGTGCACTGAAACTTGAAAAATCCAGAAATCACACTGAACGTCACGCCAGATTTTTCATTTTATTTTATATATAACTCTGGTCGTGTATGGTAGTTTGCGATGAAATTTCGATCATGTTATTCATTCGTTGTGATCCACTACTCTTGAAAATACCTGTGTTCGAAAACCTACTGCTATTGAGAAAAATGAAAATTATTTGAAATATTTAACACGAGACTGTTTAATGAACAACGATGCAAGAAACAAAAGACAAATACAACGAGTTTTATATCAATCTAATCTTCGTTTCAAGAACTACCAATTGATTATGTTCTGTTTATATACAGCCATTGTTTGGTTAAAAAATGACTAGGAAAAATCAGATATCACATCCTATCGAAATGCTTTTTACATCATTGCTAGTGTGTAATAGGATTCTTGGAGCATGTATCGCCGCTTATACTTGAAATATTGCACATGGAGATTTTCTAGCATATATCAAGAAGTTCTTGTATCTCTATCAATTTAAGAGTGGTAAGGTAATCGAGAAATTTTATTTATATTTCCCTCTCACCTTGTACGCGAAAATGCACTAACTACAATCTTGAAAATCAAAAACGTTTTTCATCGAGTTTTTTCTAGACACCGTAAAATAATTTTGCAATTCACTCGTATATATCTACACATGTCTGGTCGACTTTAGCATGTTCGTTGAAGTTATAACTTCGACAAATGTGTACTATCTATACAATCAAATATTCAAAGCACCAGATTCATCAACCTTGTTTGCACAAGACGTTCCAAATGACTGCCGAAAATGATTACGAGAAATCGCACGACTTCAAAGTGTTACCGTTGGACAAGGAATTTTAAAATGTAATTGTAGAACAAAAAGATGCATGTATAAGCAAGCCAATATAATATGTAATTCACAATGTCATCATTCTGCAACATGCTGTAATAAATATTCTTGTCATTTCAAACTGTACCTATTTGTTTCTATTCAAATTTTTTCCAGCATAATTTCTACAGTGTTGTTCTGATCTGGTATACAAATATGTATCTTTTTTTTCGTTGAAAGACAAGTTCTGATTGCTAGTTTTGATGATGTAGTTTGGATTTGGATCATCATCTACTTACTGTCTAACGTGACTAAAGCAACTTCGATAACGAGTTTCATAGAAGTTACAACTTCGATACGATACATATATATATATATATATGTATATATAGTCTCATTATAAATATTATATACATTTGTCATCAAATGTTTTATTGTAAGAAAAAAATCAGTACTCATTTGTTAATTAGTACAATTATATTGTTGTCAAGTAATAAAAGAGGTAGAAAATGTTAAAATCGATGTTCATCAAAATATTTAAAGCGAATGTCTGAAGCAATACTTGGTCGCACAGCAGACATTCGACGTGTGTAAACCGATAATCTTTTATGTAAATTACCCTTTTCAGCACCATCAATATCGTTGATATATTGAATTTCTTCAATGTGTAGTTGATTAATAAATGATTTACGAAAAAACACAAGTGTAGGATTTCGTATGAGAAAGACAGCTAATTTCCATTTTCGAACATATCGTGATTGAGATTTTGGTTTTAATGAATATTTTTCATCTTTTGGATATTCATTATCATTCATCATCTTTATTTTTAATTCTCTCATTTTCACTTGTGTATAAAGATGTGAAACACAAACTAACATAACTGGATGTCGATGAGTACATTCAGTATGAATAAAACCACAGTAAGAACTAAAACCACCATCGAGTGTCTCCAATTTACGACCTAATGGTGAATAATCTAAACGGCACATGTAAAGAATGCCACCAATAACGCTTTTGATTAGACGAACTATGGAAGAAATAAAACCAAGAAAAGCATCTAAGAAGAAATTAAAATAAATGAATATCATTAAGAATCGACGATTATTCAATGCTAGAACTTCTCCATGGTGTTGTAAAAATATTTGTTGTGCAAGTATTTTATTAAGATATTGTTTAAACAGTATGAATAAAATACTTGGTATTATTAATTTGAGAATTTGTTCAATTAATCGAACACTTCCATATGTAATGAATGCATCAATAACAATACACAATAACATTGAAAATACTGCTATAATAATGTAACCCCATATTAAATAACCAATGAAATATCCAGCGAAATGAAAATTTCCTGCAGCATATGAAACATAGTTCGATCGTTGTCGTCTGGGTATTTCACAATCATCACCACGAAATACTTGAAATAAATTTCGACGCATATTAGCAAGTAATACTACTAATTGTAATACCATGATAAATAATGTAAGAAATATTCCAATAAGAAATGGTCGTACTAATAGTGGCAGTGGTATATTTGATGTATTACCGTTAACAGTTTGACTATCAGAACTTTCAGGATTAGAAATGAATATTGACGATATTGTGTCAGCAATACTTTGAAGAGTTGTTTGAAGTGATGATATCAATGGTAGAAGTTGTACGATTACTTGAATAGTAACATAATATAGAAGAAGACAAATTGATGAATAAAGACAAAAAATTCGTGTTGAAAAACGAAAATCATCTCGCCATTCATAAATCTTTTTTGGTATTAAGCGAGCCATTATTGCTTGACTCTTTGCACGATTTTTAGGTGAACGAAATAAATTTTTGACATAAAGCATTTCAACACTGTTCGGATCAGATATNTAATTTTTTCCTATTTATTCGAAAATACTATTAGAACATTGATTTATCACTTGATGAGATAACAGAGTTTACAAAATTTACAATTTTATTCATTAATTGAAACACAGTTTTAGTTAAGCCAATTAACAATAAAAAACAACACTGTTATAATAATTCACACTACATTCGTTACGAAATGTCTGACGATAAATTGTCCATGCGACGAATTGTCCATGCGACGAATTGTCTGTGCGACGAATTGTCTGTGCGACGAATTCACCTAGCACCCAACAACGAACTCAACACTGTGCATAGTAAAGAAGGAGAGCGAGCTCTTAATGCGCCATCTAACCAAAAACTAATTTTCATCTAGTTTCTCACAAGTGAACACTACATGTTTTCTAGAGTAGCAATCATGTGCAATGATGACCTTGATGATTGTTTGATGTTCTTATTTAAAAAGCTTCGCAATTAAATGTCAAAAATCTGAAACTCTGTTCAATATCTAACATTTTGGTGAATACTTCTAGAATACATTTGAATAATTTATCCTAAGTGAAATATAAACTATAACAATTCTCTCTGAGGTTTTTCAAATGAGCTTCATTACTTTTACCAACAAACTGAACTAAGAACATTGAGAGCTTAACGAATAATTAAATACAAAAATAAAAGCGCAAGCATAATATTTGAATGATCTTTTATATACAATAATTCATCAGCCAATATAGCAAAAATAAATGCAGCAAATTTTCGATCAACATGTGAAAGAAAATCGACAGGCATAGGTGGTCCTCCATATCCATAACATAGATTACGCCATAATGATGTTCGTTTGGTTCCTATTATAGTTACCAAGATTAAAAAGGAAGCAACAGGGAAGGTTATAACATTGAATACTTGAAGAGAAAGAGTATTACAAAAGGGATTAAGTTCATAGTAAATTGATTTATTAGTTAAATATTTATCAACTATTTCATTATGTATTGGTTGTACAAGGGACCATTTTGAAATCAGTGCCACAACCGTAAGTATTATTGTTAATATGGCAGCCAATAATGAAGAGAGTCGAGCAGACTTTTTAGCTTGTTCTAGTGCAATATTAACCAGTGTCGGATCTGATGTTTTTTCTCTAGATTGATTAATTAACAATGCACAATAAACTATAGTTGAATCTTACTTTATTTTTTCTTCTTTTGGTTTTTTTCTTCTATTGTGAATGCATCGCATAATTTGTAAACTATAGAAAAGTAGCAAAATAGATCCCAACATACAACCAAGTGCAATAACTTGTTTTCCACTACTGCTTTGTTCATTGCATAGTGTTCCTGTCCACCAAAATTTACACTCACAAGCCCATGAACCTTGGGCATCATCATGACAATAGCCATATGAACCACAAGGGTTATACGTGGAACAATCTTAATAATCAAAAATGAAATAATTTTACGCTCAAAATTTGTGTTGTAACCTACTTAATTCTCCACTTATAACAGAAATCAAGAAAAGGAACACAAAAATGAATGTATTGATCAGTGACATCATAAATTGAGTGTCATTAAGAAAGTCGAATTCCTGATTAAATTGAGTAGTTTTTTCGTCGTTCTTTCGAAAGAACCCTTTTTCGAAAGGTAACCGAAGAGATTGAAAAACAATATTTTGATGGATTAATTTTATTTCTTTTTGTGTAAATATATGCTGAAAAACAAAATTATTCACCGAAATGAAGTAGAATATGAAAGTAATCAAACTTTTATTAGTTTAAATTCAGCTTTTACATAAGTTTGATCGATTGTTATTCATGTAAAATATCTAGAAGAAAAAAACAACAAACTAAAGTTGATGACATTACAAATGTTCTGAAACTTTGAGTCACAAGGTCGTTAGTGATTGTATAACATATTGTATTACAATTTACGCGTATTCACTGTTGCCTTACTTCTTTTAATGAAATAATAAATGTGATTTAGAGCTGTAAAACAGTATACAATTCTCTCTCATAGTCCAATACTGCTTATGGAATTTTATTCTCGATTTTTTATCCCTACAATCTATGCAAGATAGTTTATTTTTAATGGGTGATACGTTCTTCTGGAAATATTTCTTTCTCATTGGCACTGCAAAACATGTTTTGAGTCTCTAAATTTAAGAAAAAGAACTGAATACTTATATTTGATGTCAATGTATGTTGTAACCTCTTTGATAAATATTAAATCGGTCGCTATTTATTCTAATACTTCATAGGTTA
>OENT01001288.1:0-49245 GCA_900239685.1 Rotaria macrura | reverse complement strand
ATTTAAGAGAGATTCTCACTACAACTTCTCAATATTGTTTGATTTCTGTTGCAATCTTAACTGCTTGGTGAAAACATACGATACGTATACGGCTATAAACTTGGCGCATGATTTATGATCTTATTTTAACTGGAATAAGCCCGTATTCGATTGATATACGATACAAATACAGGAAAAGAACGGTGAGAATACGGCCGTAAACCATGGATCTGTGTTCATGTTGGAATACGGTACTATTAAGGTCGTTTACTTTGTAGTTACGGCCGTTTACGGTGCAGCTTCGGGGATTTACATTGGACAGTTACCTTTCTTGTGGGTGTCAATATGTGTATGAAATTGACTAATATTTTGTTCTCATTTGATTCTTATCTGCAATGGAATTCTGTATATTTCTTATCCATTTCTTGACTTAGTTAAATTCGCCATCGTTATAAGTTCTTCTTTGTTAATCCACCCAGGTCAATCAAAACGGCCACCATTACAGTATCGTAAACGGTCATTGTTACATCGTATACCACGGTTAAACGACCGTTTTAAGCCGTATTATGGCGTTTTGACAAGGTCAGTATTACGGACGTACACGGACACCGTATATACGCCGTAAAACCCTCGTAAAGACAGCGTCATACTATCGTATTTTATAGAACATACGGCCGTTTACTGACCTTGTTNAAACGGAATAATACGACGCCGTAATCGGCCGTGTTTTCATCGTATACGACCGTTTACGGATCCTTCTGTTTGACCTGGGCAATTACGTTTGTTTATTTGGTCTCATAGCGATTCTCCCCTGGAGATTTACTTGAAAATGATAATAAAATTATCGAAACGTCGTAAAAGTAGGAAAAGCTAAAAACATTTAGTCTTCATTATATACTTAGGCTGCTGTAAAACAAAATCTTAGATATAAATCAGTTTTTTGCCCATCAATCAGTATAATTAGCTTTTTAATATTTATTCTCAACTGATCCGCAAGATTTCATTGATTAACAAAATTGGAGAATGTGTGGAGATAAGAGAGTGTGATCCCTAGCTTTATCTAACATGTTTTCAGTGTAGATCTTAGTATTTCATTTCACAATGACGCGTTAACTTTGTAGTACTGGAACTAGTAAAATTTGTATCAGGTCACAGAAATTCAACGTCTACCGTTTATCTTTTGCAGAAATATGACTTTTTCTCTTCTAAGCAATGCTATCAGATTTTTGAATTTTGAATAAAAACTTCGCAGTACCCTTTCTTCTAGCTTCAGTCATCATCGATCGCATGCATATCTTCATTCGGTTTATTGCCGAGAAAGATCATTCAGCACTAGCTGTGGTCACTGAAACTATCAACTGAAGTCGATCGAATTGATGAAACATTAGTTTTCCAATTACTTGTGCGTTTAGTGCATCAACAATTGTCGATGATTGCGTTATTTTTTTATTTTCATATATAGTATAGAGGAGAGAAGAAAACGTCAGAGATAAATGAAAAATCACACTATCACATAGATGCATGTGAGAAAATGTATCTGAATGTGTATTAGATGTATAGCATAACAAATCTTGAGAATAAAATATTGCAATATTGAGCCAGTAATGAAGTGAAACTGAGTCTGATCTGCTGAGAAACAACTGAAGCTCTAGCCTCACGAATATTGATGGCTCCACCTCCAACGATTGAGTCGATGCATGTACAGGCTCATTTTACTTCGTAGGACTTATATCTCGCTCAAAGGTACTATAGAACATCCATGATAAGTTTTTTCCCATAGTATGATTATCCTTCAAATTATCATACAAAATTAGGTTGAAAAAAATTAGCAGTGACTATACAAAAAGAATACTTCAGTCGTTTATGCATCATAAATAGTCTTTGTTGTCTATCGCACATATGTGTTTTCATTTATGCGTGAATTTAAAGTTACAGTTGTGTTTTCAGCAATCAGTTTAGTTAACGGTGAATTTATAGTTGAAGTTGTGTTTACACCCGTCGGTTCTTTTTCCTTCGTAGGTGAATTTACAGCTATATATTGTATCGTATTGATTTTTCTCTTCACACGTGTAGTGAGATCATTTTCATATGTATTTATGTTTGTAATAGTACGGATGCTCGGATTCATATTGCCGTTTTCTTTTGTAATGATATTTTTACTTGTATTTTTGTTTGTTTTTACTTGTTCCTGCATTTTAGATCCACCTGATCCGAAACAGCATTGACAGAATGCAGTAAGAATATTGAGTATAGACATAAATATTGCTAAGCGATACAATATCTTATGGCAATATGTAGCTTTGTCTTCTGATCGATAATATTGAACTTTATGATAAATCCTAAACATGATAAAAGAAAGATAAATCAAGAAAACTATTAAGACAATCTGAGCTATCATCGATACACCACGTAGAATCGATAACAACAGTTTTATAACTTTTGAGTTCGCTTTTCGTTCTTTCGATACACAACGAGAAGTGCCTACGCTAACAATTAATATTACAATTGAGAATATTCCAACTATTCCAGTCACATATAAACAATGTGTAATATTAGGTTCTGCTGGGCATTGATCACGATATATGCTACCGATGATAACTTGTACGATCGGTATAACAAATGATGATGCTGATAAGGCAATTAAGCATACACCACAGCATAGAATGAAAGTTCCCGTACAACATGCACAAGCAGCAAATGCAGCAATGATGCCCGAAACTTCGCATTGTGTTGTTATTTTTGTTTCTGATGGATCATTTGTTGCTGTTCCTTGTAAAGGGGCATTTACTGCCTTCACTGATAGAGCCGGTTGATAGTTCGTCGGTGTTGAGTCACCCTTGGCAAATTGATACGTATTATTTTGCATTGGTTCTATTTGAAGATGAGTCTCTCGTGATTTTTTTTGTTGCTGCATATTTCTTTGTTCTTCACAGTAGGAACCAACTTAAATGTATACTTCCAAATCTCTAAATGAATAAAAACTGAATAAATTGTCATTTTATCAAATTATTATTAATGCAGCATGTACATAAACACGTGAACAAAAGTCAGTACCTTCACTTATCCTTCACACCAACTCTCTCTGCGCATTTTTCAATCAATTGAACTAAATATTTGCTTGCAATATAATTCTGTGAGTTGTAGTTCATAGTAGCAACTCGAAATCGACCAACTGATACTCAACTGAGCTATAAATTTGGGCACTATCGACCTTTAGACTTTTATATTCCCGTGATTTTAATTAATTTTTTTTTCGCATTGTGTTGCATGCAAGAATTCATTTCCAACATTTATGGTATATTCCAGTTGCACTATCTCTATGAAGTATCAGTCATTTTAGTTTTTCACAAAAATCTATTCACTGCGGTATACTGAGTCGATCAAACAGGAACCAAAGGTAGTTATTCGCTTCTTCAGATCTCTCTGTAACTGTCCTTTGTCGGTTACTAAAGTAAGATAAGAAATGCCGTTTTTATTAGCATTTTCTGATATTAGTACGTAATTTGTTTTGTAAGTAAGTAAAAATCGATCTCAAAATGTATTTGAATTGTTCTTTACAACGTAAAATGATCAACAACTTCAAGACTTTGAGCAGCAGTAATTTTTAACGATGGTACATTCGAGCACAGGAGTATTTTACTGTGTGACCCATATCTCCGAGATATGTACAATAAATTCTTATGATTCATTGAGTGCAATAAATGTTGGTACTGAGTTCTCGTATAAAATACTATGCTGATAAATCTGTATTAAAATCACGGGAATATAAATGTCTAAAGGTTGATAGAGCTCAAATTTACAACTCACTTGAGTATCAGCTGGTCGAATTCCACTTACTAGTGTGAACTACATCACATAGAATTATATTGTAAGCAAATATTTAGTTCAATTGATTGAAAAATGCACAGAGAGTTGGTGCAGAGGTTAAATGAAGATCCTGCATTTTGTTCATAGTTATAAATGTAGCGAAATATTAGGTAAAATATTCGTGGATCACTGAAATGTGTTCTAATATAAGCCACAAGCAAAATATAATCAGAAAGAATCGGTAGTTTCTTTTTGAAGTGAGTAATGGTTTGCTATGGTTACTTATTTGAAAGATGTAATGAAACCAAGAGAAAATCTGCATCGAGTTGCCACTTGTTGGTAGCAATGTCAATAAAATGTTATTGCTTCGCAAAGAAAATGAATTGCCAAGAAAGATGTGTTAAACTCAACTTGACAAATGATGCCAACAAGATGTGTCGGCAACAGTACGATTCCAAGAATATTTTTCAATCCTGAACACCAAAGATTGTAATTAGATAAAGACCCATCTTATTGAGAATAATCTTTATCAGGCAATATTCTGTATCGTATTGATTTAAGTGCGAGGTCATACTAGTTGAAATCCAAAGTCCAATTACTTGTGAAATTTTTCAATGATATTTTTACTTGCCATTAACACCATTCGTTTTAATGTATCGAGCAGTGTGTTAAGTATCGAGAAAGAATATATTGGCTTGATTGGATATAGTTATATTTGAATTAGGCAGCTGAGTGTTTAAAATTTCAATATGATCTAACAAAATGTTGTGATTTCGGTTTTTTTCAACTGCAAATTGTCTGCTACAGTTTTCTCAGGCATTTTTTCTAATGATATTAAATGTACCACTCAAATGCATTTACATGAAATTATAAAGAAGACTTATATGATATTCAAGAAATTGACCATCAATATAAGTACAATGAATTTTACAGTTACCGACTATGCTTTATCATGCTGAGTGTTGACTCTAATTGTGTGTGTATAAAGAGAATTCATATAGGATCAAAAATGACATTGAAAAAACGAAAAACATTCAAATATTGGAGAAGTAAATGGTGAACAAATGAAAGAGAAGTCAAAAGCAAAGGAGTAAACTCATAAAGTTTTCAACGAAGGAAGAAAAGGTGAAGGAGAAAAACAAACGAATGAAATGATGAAAAACGCGGACAGACGGGGAGATAAAAGTTTTCATAACCTGTTTTGTAGAGCATGATCTGAAAAGAATGTTAAAACATATTGAACAGAAATTTGAATCCAGACATGAGTAGTGAGAGTGTGTGTACGCATGGAGCATCACTAGTTAAGGTCTGTGTGACGCAATCTGAATTCTGTTTTACCAGGCAGTTATATTAATCGATACAGATTGAAGTTGTGATTTACTAAACCCTGGAACAAGCCACTCCGAAGCAAAACTTACAATTGAAACAAATAACTATTATAATTTTTAAGCCATTCTGATGTGAATTATTAAAGTTAGTGTGCGATCAGATTTGACACAAGGCTTCACAGCCTATCTCAATGATCTGACTCATATTTATATAGTAGTAAGATAGACCAAGGTTTGAATCAAACTGAAAATTTCTTCTCAATCTGGTGAAACATTGGCGTAATGTTATTGAACCTATAGTTACTGTACCAAATTTGACGCGGCTTGAACTTTGTAGTATTTTGAATAAAAATTTCGTCAATCGGTTCATGTTAATCAAAGTGTGTCTGATTTTCTGATTTGTTTAGCTTATTACTGTATACCATGTTCGAAAAGCTTCTCTCAAGCATAAAAGGCAAATTGATTGAATCAGCTTGATCGAACTGTTTATCAGTAGCGACAATTATAGAAGCACATTACAATACATCGTGCAGCATGTTCAGAAATTTCGATCTTTTAAACTTTGATAACAAGAAGTTGATAAACAACCATATTAATCTAACGGCAGTGATAGATAGTTCCTTCTCGAATTTCTCTGTATTGTATTTCAATGAAATTCCACGACGAGTTTCGTCGAAATTCAAAATTTCAACTCGATGTGATATATACCTATAGAAGAATAGTGAACGATGCATTCTCTTCATGTCTCTAATTAGCCTCGTTTTTTACAGCGTTGTATTTCTATGAAGAAGGAGCTGCCTCAAAAGAATACGAGTCATCTGACTGTGATTGAACTTGCTGATCAATCAGAACCCGTACTCACGTATGCATAATTACACCTTAAACGTAGTGACTGGCTTTCGGTCAATTGATGAAAACGACTTTCATCAATAGTTATCAAAGTTATGCAGCAACTATATGAAACAGAAAATTACAAGACGAAAAAAGTTATGTCTTCATATAGTATGATGATTTCAAACCGATTTAGATCGTTAATAATTTTCGCAAGATTCTACCATTCTAATTGTAGTTTGATAGAAATTATAACAAATAGGGTATATTCCATTTTCGCCGATTCCAACTTCACCGAAAGAATTTTTCGTTCTTTCTAAAATGGAAACAAAGAAAAATTCTTTCGGTGAAGTTGAAATCGGCGAAAGTCGTCGTTGGCGAAAACAATTGTCGGCGAAAATGGACTGAACCACAGAGCTCCGCGGGATGCGGGACAATCCCGCCTAGTTCCGTCCCAGGACGGGACAAGATGAATTTACTAAAGCGTCCCGCCAAGTTTATAAGGCACAGAGTTTTCACACATTATCTTACATGTATCGCAGTTGTGCGACATCTAATTTTTAAACAGATCGATAGTAAAAGAAATCATTCACATAAAAACATGTTTTAATGTTTTTTTATGTACTCTTCCTTAAATTATTTAAATTTAAATTTAAATCAATTTGAATAAAACACAATTGTGACATTTCGACAATCGAAGTTGTCTTCTTCAGATGATNATCATCTGAAGAAGACAACTTCGATTGTCGAAACGTCTTAATTGTGCTTTACTCTATTTATTTAAATAAAAATAAAACTAATTCAAGGAAGAGTCTATAAAAAAAATTATAATATCAATGACTATATCCCTCCTAATGAACCGAGAAAAATTCACATTAAAAAAGAAAATGTAAACTAGCTACGTTTTTTCAACCGTATATCCAGAAAAAAAGAGTTGCCTACATCCCAGCTCTATCATTCCGGCTAGTGGATACTGCAGGAACCGGCAGAAAAGATGCGACAAAACAGTTGTATCCCGCAGGAAAATATGGGAAACACTGGAACACTGAAACAGTATTCCGACCAGAAAATGATCTGATTTTTCCCCGATAATTTCCGGTCAGGCCCTGCCGGAAAGAACAGAAATTGCCTGGAATATACGAAAAAAAGTATGACAATTTTCTGACCAGAATATTGCTTCCATTTTCAGGTAATTTTCAATGTTTTCCTACGAGAACTGGCCTGTACTTCTCGATCTAGGATATGACAGAAGTAGGCGGGACGGGACGGGACTCGTAAAGAAAAATGGAGCGGGACACCTTGTAGGTTGTCCAGCGGAGCTTTGCTAAACCACAAATAGTACTTGGCATAAGTGAACCGAGATTACGATCGAGAAATTGCTGCAGATGCTGAATCTTCAAGATTTCTTCTTTGGATTATAACTGGCGATGAGTACAATTAATTTAGAGCAGACTTGACAGCAACAATATGGCAGTTTCTGAAAAAAGTTGAAAGTGTGCTTTTCTAATGTGAATACTACACAGAGTAAAAGATAAGCACGTCTTTGGTTTGGCATAATGATTACTGGTAACTTAAATTGCATGAGTCTTTTCTTGTGTGGAGTGTGAGTAATTGTTAAGGGCAGAGTGAGCGGAAGGGAAATGGGAGGGTATTGATATGTAAGAATCCCTATCAATGTCGATACACCTCTATGTGTAGATGAATATAGAAAAAAATGACTTGTCAACAGTGGATGATTATTGTAACTTATTGCTTGCTTGAATGTTGTCGTCATTCTCTCTTTAGTCTACTCTTGATGCTTCATTTTGCAAATGTAGATATTCAATTGATTGATATTCAGTTTAAGAATTGACTGTGTTAATTGGTCAAATCATTCGTACCTATTGCTGCTGTCGCGATTTATTCTCTACAGATAACACATATCATGAGAACGACATAGTCGAGTACAACAGATTAGAATTCTCAGCAAGCAGTGAGAAAAAAGGCTTCGTTCGATCCTTAAGTAGACACCCGAATAACTTATGCCTTGACTGACTAGACTTCATGTTATTGTTTCCATAATATCATTTCGATGAATGGATAGGTCTTCAACGAACATGTTTCAATTAGGCATAGGTTATTTATGTTCAAAAGCATTTCTCTTTGCAAGTACACAGACTGATGATCTCAAACCTTATTACACACATCGTTTCGACTTGTATATCATCAATGATTATTGAGGATATTTATTATAAAAAAGAAAATTAAAAACGGATTGAAATTCAGAACTAAAATCATAGATACGTACGTTATGGTAATATGATCCTTTACGTCAAAGAATTCAATTCTCAATTGATAACAGTGTCTTTTTGACATGGCTTTTTTCAAATCTAAGACAATATTGACTATACATCATATGCTAACACCTATCTCTACTCGCTAATCGATTAGGTTTAAAAACCATAGGTTTCATCACAATGGTACCCTGATGAATTTCATTCTAGAGTTCGCTAGTTTCCAAAAGCATGCCAGAATTTCACCCTGACGAAAAGTATCAAGAAAATTGAATCAGTATTTGATTTCATGCTTTTATCTATATGAAATATTTCATAGCATCGTATTCTTTAGAATATGCAGCAGTCATTTTCATTGAAAATCACAAACGAAAAGTACATTCGAAGGACAGATTTTTAAATATTTACAGAGAATATTTGACTTACACACGATAGACAGCTGCTTCCATTCTCAGGGTGATTCAAGAAATATTGCTATGGAGTGTGACCTATTGAGCTAAACTAATTCTCACGCCAACTTATGCTCACTTCATGGCATGAAGTTCATGCCAACAGGAAAAACATCTTATTGAATCGTGAGTCATAATTTACAACTAATATTGCATGTTGAACAATCTTGCAATGACATAAGCAATCAATCATCTATCATTGAACAAAATCAATGTTTTCTATCATGAAAAAAATATGATATTTCCTCTTCATAACCATAAACAATCTCGATTCGTATCATAGGTATGAATTAGATATCATTGATTCACTCATTGGGTCTGCGAATCATATTCATTTTCACTAAATTATCTAGCTTCATCAGATAATTATTTTCATTCTTTTTCGTATTCACAATAAGTTTCACTCATCCGTTAAACCAAAACAATCTATGTCTCTAGAAGTCAGGCGGTGCAAATTGATTGATGCGATTCAATACATCAGGCTTTGATCATAAACGAATAAAGATCTTCTGTAAGAAGGTAATGAAGCATGGCTATATGTTAACGTTATATATGATTGAGGTTTTTCTTTTGCTTTCATACTCTATGTTTTTCCATAATAAATTTGGCTTCACTTTCAACCAATGTAAGAAAATATAGAGCATTGCCGCTAGACTTCCTGCTAGTAATGTGAGTCTAAAACGCGAGACAAAGACTGAGAAAGAAACAATTGTTTAAGAGACAAAGCAAAGAACCAGTCTCATCTTCCGATCAATTGGTCAAAAGTGTCTACTCATCTTTTCTCATCGATGTGACTCTCGTCATTAGTATATATCCCAGTCACATAGTATAGAAAGTCGAAGAAGAAAAAAAAAGAGGGAAAAGAAGAAGAATAATAATAAAGAGCGAACATGCGCGAGATGGAAATGTAATTTTCTTTATATGCGGTGCTATTAATAATGACAAAAAGAAGAGGGAGAATGATCCGATCGTAAGTTTACATCGCATCGCGTACGATCGAGATGGACCACTCGTATGAGTGCGTAAAAAAGAAACTCTAATAAAATATTTCTGTCTTTTCCATTCTCTCTAGTTCTTTCTTTTTTTTTTGAGTCTAAGTATAGACGCATCTCTCTATTTTTTCGTGTGTGGTGTATTAGCTCAAGTACTATGATGATGGCGGAGAAACGAGCGACTTCAAACGCGAGCCGGGGACCGCTGTCTGTGCTCAGTAGTCATAAATAATAATTCGAACAAAAAGAGCGAGGAAAACAGAGAGCGATTGTTGCATGCCAAGTGTTTTCATTCAGAGTATAACAGCAAAATCGAACAACAATTGTTAACTTTTACTATAAACACTTCGACCTCTATATCTTTCACTCTAAGTATCTGAGATGAACGAGTGTGCCTGCGTTGAAAATGATTTGACAGATTCACGTCTTTTTGTCACTCTTGTGTCTTATTATACTTAACTTGTTGACGCTTTGCTTTTTCTTCTATTATATTTATTAGTGGACAATAGCACAAGTCCCTTTCCCGATTGCGCATTGACGGCGCATGGATGGGTAATTTTCATCATAGGGCACTAATGGTCTCCGCTTCGGTCAGTGCCTATACTGCTCCAGCACTTATGACCGTTTGTCTTCTAACCGATTATTGGATATATGGAAAACAAACAAGACTATCACAAAATCCCGTCGTAAAAGCAGGTGACATACGAGTTTTAAATTTCACATATCATCGAATTGGTCTTTGGCGCGAATGTATGAAAGAGGTTCATGGTAAGAAATTATTCGTCAATGAAATTTTCGTTCGATTTTCTTTCAATCGGCTTGAAATCACCTTATTTTAGACGCTCCATATACTTGTGATCTTGTCAAATATTCTAAAACTGAAGCGAAATTAGAGAAAGGATTTAAAGCTGTATCATGTAGGATTAATTTTAATTTATGCAATATGCATGTATGTAAATGATTGAATATTCAATTAGATCGATCGGCACCGAGTATGGCTTGCTTTACAGCTGCGTCTACTCTTTTAATCATTGCCATTTTTTTATTTACACGTGGTCTTTGCAAACGACGTCGAAAGGCCGTGTTCTTCATCTCAGGACTTTTATTTTCAATCTCAGGTAAATCATGTCTATACGAATATTTATCTAAGAATTGATTTGATTTTCTATTGACTTGCCAGGTTTACTTACGATGGTCGGTGTTACATTATATGTTTCGATTACAACAGAAGAATCAGTTAAAATCGATCAAGATTATCCGGTGATGAAATGCTATTATGGATATTCATTTCTTTGCGCCGTTTTCTCGTTTGTTCTACAAGAATTGACTGGCGTTCTAACTGTTTATTGGTTTATATATCGTTTTCGTGCACTTGTACGAAAGCAAGAAAAATTACGCTTACGCACTAGACAATTGATGGGAACTTGCCTATCAATGACAACTGCTTTACCATTAAATCTTGCTTCACGTGAAACAAATAGTATCAATTATCATCATACGAATAATACAAAACCTATAACGAATCGTTCGCATCAAAAACATCACTCTACTTCATATAATCAACCATATCAATATGCGACGAACGAAAATCCATCTGATTCTTCAACATTAAAACAAAAACGAAGTCACAATAGACGACGAATACCATTTGAAAGATATGAACCACCGCCATGTCAAAATGCTGATAAAATACCTTGTGGTCTAGTACCATCACGATCGCCAACACTACTCTACGGCGATTATTGTCGTGTATTAATTCGTCCACAAGATATGGATATGCTAACACAAATGGTCAAGTCCAAATCTCAAGCACAATTATTAGTTAATTCCAGGCCGGCGACACCAGCACCAACACGTCCTAAAGTTCTACTCAATGCACATATACATAGACTAAATACGAATAATGCCACAAAACGAAGTAGTCGAAAAGGCGTCAAACGGACTACATCTGTTTAAATTTTGTTTTCCTTTTGTTTTCTTTTCTTTTTTTTCTTGTTCTTCTTGTCTTTTATAAGTTCAGATAGATGAAAAAAATCCTTTTTTTTGTACGTCTGGTGGGGCAACAAAACTACTAACATTAGCAATATTTATTTTTGTCTTTATATTTGTTATTCTCTACTTCGTGCGACTAATAGTTCTATTTCATTGAAACAAGTAAATCATATGAGAATTAATGTGCTTTTGTTCATGCCGATTCTTTCTGACAATGATCAGACGATTCTCAAAAACGGTGGTAAATATCACTTGAAGGTTGATACACACAGATATATTTATGATTACTTTTCGATTGATTAGAAAATAAGTGGATCTCCTTCTTTTCTTTTTATCAAGAAACATTATACGATCGAATATTTACTGAGTCATTTTTCTTTTCATTTATCCTTTTTTTTTAAATGCATATTTACTTATTCTTCTTGACATTTCCTACATACCTATTTGATATTAGTAAAAGTCAAACTTACATCGATCCGATAGAGTACCATAAATCAACGTTAACAATCTGTTTATGATATCTAACTTTTCTCCGCTGGATAGTTTTACTTCATATGTGTCTATGCGAGCAACTCTGGACAGGGAATATTTACAGAAACCATTTTATTGTTGTTATTGTTCTTCTATTATCAATATGCTTCGTACCATGCAATTCGCCTGCCTTTATTTTGTTCACTTGCATTTTCTTTTCTCCACAAAAGATTTATGCTCTTGTCATGTTTGACAAAGACACAATACATGCGTTCTGGTTGGCATGAGTGAATTTTATTGCCTGAAGAAGCAGCAACATGTCCTTCTAGATTTTTTCATTTCTTCTCTTTTTTTTTAATACTTAGCATCGTCTCTCATCACACATGCACACATTCTGGTGCGCTCTCTATGATGAGTAGCAGGAAAAAGAAAAGTTTTCAGACTGAATGCAAATGCATATAGAGGAATCGAGAGTGAGAGTGGAAAGAAAAACACAAACCATAATGGTTTCGAAAACACATTTGAATTGATCAACGAAGCAACCAAAAAAATGCAGTTGTTGAAATAGGAGAATGTCAGAGTTTCGACTGAGCTTTTCTATTAGTGTTAATATTTCTTCAATACAACTTTCGCTTGCAGATTTTTCTCAAATAATGGCATACACACCAACTGGCTCGACTTATCGGGCAACATACACTGACGGCGCAAGAAGTAATTTATCACTACACAATCAAGAACAGCATATTTATGAAGAACAACCATATATTAATGATCGGCCAACTTCTAGAATAAGTACTGGCGGAGATGATCGACGATCGGGAAAAGTTAGTTCATTTTGCATATTTAATTGAAAAGATTATAAATCATAGACACCGACTATGATCATGATTCCAATCACAGATAGTATTAGGTATGGGAAAAGTCGTGCTTATATTCTAGTCTTAGATTGATATGAGAAAAAAAAAGTACAAAAACTAACTTTAATATATTTAATTATTACATCATCATCACTTACGACATCCGATGAGTCTAGATTTCAGAACAAATTCTAAATACTTAATATAAACTAAATATAGTCATGAAAACAATTCCATTTATTTATTTTGCAGAACAAAAGAAAAAGAATTATGGTTAGTTTAAAAAAAATACCAAGCTGAATCCATAAAAATCCCAAGCGTCATCAAAATATTTACTGTTCGTTTATATCCTCTCATTGTAGATACTTCTTTTTATTACTGTGTCTTCTTAAGATCACTTTATTATTCAATTATAACATGTCTCCTTATAGATATAGATATATATATATATATACATACGAAGGACGGGAAAGAAACTCGTAGATTTCAAAGTAATCGTGTCTGTGTTTGAAAAACAAGAGAAACAAAAGTTAAATTCCATTTAACATATTTGCCTTGACATGCATTAATAATTGACATAAATCATGATGTTCAATGTTCATGCGCATTTTTCAAATTTCTTTCTTTTTTGCCTTAGCATTTGACACATGAATATAATAGGAAAAATCATATAACTTATTCGTAATTCAAACACATATTTATCCAGTGTATTAGTGTGCCATCATCGTATACGGATACATGATATCATTCAAATTGAACTTATCGGTAAGTTAACATATAGTTCATGAAGTTTTTTTTCTTCTTCTTTTTCATCGACAGTATTATGCATTAATATCCTCTTATGAATTGAGTTTCTTTTTCATATATTAAACTATTATCCAAGAAAAGCATTACACAGTTTTCTTCTTCCGTAAATCCTTCTTCAGACAATAGCTCGAAGTGCGACTCCATGTTGTTATTTTGCTTCATCGTTTTTCATTTTTATGTCTTCGAGTGACTGCTAGTGGTACTCCTGCAATAATAACATCTATAGACGTACAAACGAAAAAAGAAATGTTGAGTGACCGCACCCCTATATACACATACGCTAGTATGCGGTAAATCTAAAGCAGAGAGAATAGATGGTGACCACATTCATTCTTTCTGCCGTGAGCAAGAATTTCGTCTTATCAAACATCGTATGGGTGTACGAGAAAGAAAGAGATGCAATATCGTCACAAAGATTTAACGTGTCTCATTTTTTTTTACATTCATTGCGCTCCTACTCGTTTGTTTCTCTCTCGCTCCGTCTCTCTCTCGTACACGCACACACAACCTTAACATGCTTGAATATTCTGTTTGCATGCGAGCCAAACATAGTTGGTCCCTTTGACTTTTTTCCTTTGGATCCCTACCTTATCATAGTAGGTCGACATATTGTTCGTTCTGTTTCTTTTTTCTCGTTCTTTTCCTCTACTATTAGTATTACTACGACTACGACTGGGTCTTTCTATCGCTGACTCGTCCGATAACAACACTTCGAAAAGAAAGGACAAAGAAAAAAAGAACAGATAAACTCAAACAGACAGAAGAAAAGAACGACAAATAGCTCTATATTTTTCTTTCTCTCATCTATTATAAAGAAATAGTTAAGATAGAGTCAACGTGTACGCTTGTCGGTCCCTGTGAGTTGTCGACTCACACGATGTGATTGTTATCCTGATCATCACTACAATCATAATTATAATCATTATTGTGCATTATTTCGTATATACAAAACAAGAATATTAAAACATGGAAGACGAACAAGATCAAGTAAGTATTGATTTTCGTTGCATATAAATTTCCTTACTCTCAAATTTATTGAAGAAACCTACATGTATTAATTAAGTATCTATCTTGTGTGTCTTCTATTTGTCTTCTACTTAATTTTTGTCTGGAAAAAAATAAATAAACAGTAGAATTTGCTCTAAGCCATTCTATAACAAAGCATATGTGTTGTAAGAAGAATATAATGTGTGTGTGTGTTTTTCTCGGCCGATGACAGCTTCAAATAGATATTATTCAATAACATAATAGACGAGCCGATAGAGAACATTTTCACCACACAATCAGTTATTTTGATAAATAGCATTAAATAAAGATTATTTACTTATTTATTCTACTTTGTAGGCTATCTATAGCAATGTTGAAGGAGATTACAATCGATCGATGACAACAAACGCCCGAATTACTAATGGTCATACATCATATCCATATACGTCGTATGGTACTAATGCTCCAGAACAATTTTCATGTTATTATTGTCAAAGAAATCTATCTGGTTCACGATATATACTCAAAGATGAACATCCATATTGTATTAAATGTTATGAAGAACGCTTTGCTAATACATGTGAAGAATGTCGACGAAAAATTGGTACTGATTCAAAAGTCAGTAACTAGAAAAGACAATTTCTAGTATTTGAGAAGTAAATTTGTTCGTTTGTTGACAGGACCTTTCATATAAAGATCGTCATTGGCATGAGAAGTGCTTTTTTTGTTCAATGTGTAAAACGCCACTTATTGATAAACCATTTGGTTGTAAGAATGAACAACTCTATTGTGGCGAATGTTACAATCAACAATTTGCATCACGTTGCGATAAATGTAATCAAATATTCAAGCCAGGTTAGAAAAAAAGCACTTTTCCTCGAATACTTTACTATTAACGAATAGAAATTTACATTCGTTGTATTACTTTCGTTGTTGTTTAGGCACAAAAAAACTTGAATATCGTGGACAACAATTTCATGAGCATTGCTTTACTTGCGTTGCATGCTCACAACCTATTGGAACAAAAAGTTTCATTCCAAAAGATCAGAAAAGTTATTGTGTTCCATGTTATGAAGAGAATTTTGCTACGAAATGTACTCGATGTCTCAAGGTATGAACTTGAGGCGAAGAACTAGACTGATTGTTTCTTTCTATTTTCGCTGAATTTAACTTTTTATTTACAATCTAGGTAATTGCCCAAGGCGGTGTTACATACAAAAATCAACCATGGTATATATTCATAGTTCGAATGTATTGTCGTTTTTTTTTCTATTCAATTTTCTTTAGGCATCGCGAATGTTTTACTTGTACACATTGCAAAAATTCATTAGCTGGCCAACGGTTTACATCACGAGACGACGCTCCTTATTGTGCCGATTGTTTTGCTCGTCTTTTTGCTAAGAAATGTTGTGCATGCAGTAAACCAATAACTGGTAATGCTAAGAAACAAGCAAACCAGCTTGATATTATCTAATACAGAATTTCTCTCTTACGTCATTGATAGGAGTTGGTGGCACTCGATATATCTCGTTTGAAGAACGTCACTGGCACAATGATTGTTTTGTATGTCAACGATGTCGAAGTTCACTTGTCGGTCGAGGTTTCCTTACAGAAGGTTCGGAAATTCTTTGTCCTGATTGTGGCAAACGAGAGCAATACTATTCATCAGAAAATAATGGGTATACGACTGGAGGCCGTAGTATTGCTACTGATTATCCCAAAACAAATTAGAGATATAGAGAGAGCTCTTTTTATTCTTCAACGTGCATTTTGTGATGAAATACAAAAACAAAACTGAACACTTGTTTTTTTCTTCTTCTTTGGAATGACCAAACAACGATTCAAATCATTTGTTTTCATTTTTTTCTCTCTTTTTCGTTTATTCCATTGAAGCAAATCGAAAAACGAATATATAAACCACAATTTTCTTCCAGTTTGCTTCTCTTTCTTTTCTTCACATTATAATGTTTCGCTTTTTTTTCTTCTTATTGGTGTTGTCTCTTTCTCTTTCTTGCTCATACAGCTCTTTTTTTCGATAACGAATAGACAAAACAGATTTTATCAGTATGTGTTATTGTTATGCAACATATTTATGACAGAGTCAATTAGCAGAAATACGATGTTCATTTTAATAATTATGTCCTAATGTAGATGAACAACAAAGAAGACTATTTTGTTTTGAGAAACAACAGATTTAATTCTACGACAATTCATTACTTCAGTATACTATGTCAATGCTTTTCAATTAGCAAATATGTATTATGAAGATTAACTTGATTACGTAAGAGAAGAACAGTTGAATTAAGTAATCAAATACGGTTGAAAACACAACTGAATCTATTCGAAAATATCAAATAGAATTTTGCATTTATAATTTAACATGATTAGAATATGTTCAACCGAGAATTCTTTACGTTGCAACGAAGTAGTGTTATGTTTTTGATAATTGAAATCATAAGTTTATGGTATGCTTTTTGACTGCATCAAATTAGCAAATGTGAAAGAGAGAAGGTGTGTACGATGAAATAAACATAAAAATAACAACAATAACATATTTGTTTTAAAATCCACGGATATGTTCCTCGATTAAATAGTACATTGCTTCATTCGACAATGTTCATTTGCCTTATTGCTCTATTGTTCATCTTTCTTCTTTTTTGCTGCATGGGATTTGTCAGTGTTATCACCATCGTCTGTCTCGTTTTTCGGTTGCTGTTGTTGCACTTGCTCAAGAGCTGCTCGAACAGCTTCACTGTCAACATCGACACCAGGCAAATCTCGAAGGACATCACGTAAAAATTGCGGATCATTGAGAGAGGCTGCAAACGTATCAGCAATCAGTTGCGTTTCGTCATTCGTCTAGTTTTAAACAAACATTACTTCGAAGTTCGAACCGTGTAAAAATAATATCGATATTTACCTTTGATGTTTGTTGAGCGCTTGATGCTGTTTCAATGGAAGCACAGGTTTCTTCTTTCATCTCGACATCATTCGTATCTTCGAATCAAGAAGATTTTCATTCAATTAAAACATAATGGATACAAGAAAAGCTAACTTGCACTTTCAGCTTGTGACATTGACATTTGAATAGCCAAAGCAATTTGTTCATCTTCTGTAAGTCGTGTTACATCCATTTCATTGTTACCTGTTAAAATATTGACACTAGTACCCATTTGATTTACTTCATCATGATAAAAACAAAAGAACGAAAGATTTAATCTCACTTGAACTTCCTGTATTTGTTGATGGATTTTGTTGACCTCCGTCACCACCTACAGTACGACCTATTTCAGCTTCTTGTACACGTCGTTGTTCTTCCATGGAAATACGAAGCGCCTAAAACAGAAGATCAATCATCGTTTGCGATACGATTACAATCTTAAGTCTTTCGTCATAATCTTCTCTATCAAAGACCATCGTAGAACAAAAGTCAGTTATTCTTATAAGAAAAATACCAATCGAATAGAAACATAAGTAAAAGTTAAGACAAAGCAGATGATGATAATGTTATAGGATACAATGACAGCTGCTCAATGCAACTATTAAACAATCACAAAAGGAATTCTACTGAGTTCCTATAGAATTTCAGTGAATGTAAAATATTTTTGTTCAACTTTTCAAAACTTTCAAATGATGTTGTATATCGAAATTTCCTATAGACAATCAAATGTAAAATCTCTACATGTTGTTAATACACACATAGACAGAGGAATATTCTAGTTTTTCAGATACTTTAGATATTAGACTATTGATGCGGCGAGAGAATTCTTTTTGAAATTAGCATGTAGGAATAAGTTCAAGTCATAAATAAACGACTTCAGATAGTTCAACAAATGCCAAGATTGGAAAAGTAAATAATTCAAAAGTGTCATTCATAGACGTCTGTTGAAATTCGTCACAGTTATGGGACGGAAAGGGAAACGATCAATGAAATTATTGAGAATCGGTAAATAAAGCAACATGTGAACTCTACAGAAAAACAACAGACATCTCTCTACTGATTGTGACATTAAATTTACTTTGAGCAAAATATAGACAAGCCTACATGTCCCATCAGTAAAATACAATAAAAACAAAGAATACGAACCATTGCTAATTCAGGATCCTCTTCAGGATTTATTCCGAATGCAAAGGCACTTGCAGAATAGCCATTTGGTAAACCTGTACCATCTTCACTTTGAATAATCGGCGTATTAATAAGTGTATCAGGCAGATTCGATCCCGAAGGAACACATATTAAATGAGAACTAAAAGACAATCGAAAAGAGAAAGTGACTTCGAATTGATTTGCATTTGACTTACTTTGTATTCTCTTTTCCATTGATGACTGTAATGAACTCTTCGAATTTTTCTCGAGAAGACTAGACATAGAGTAAACCCAATGAATTGACATGATCTGTTCAATAGATGGACACTTACCTCTTCACCAAAAACGACAATATCAATCGATACTTTTTCTTTTTTCAATCGTTTTGCTAATTTATTAAATTCATTAGCATCAACTTCAAGTGGACTACCAACGAAAGCAATGATACGAGGTCGATGATTTTTACCTTGTCGATGTTTCAATGCTAACTATATTAAAAACAGAAACAGAAAAAATATGTTAATTCATAAATCAAATATTCATGTTTTTTCTAATCATCTATAATGTAAAAACTAGTTAAAATAGAAAACGTATTCTATTCAAGTCACCGTCGAAAATCGTATTATCATAGAATTCATAAGATATTAACAATATTAGTATCCTTAGACATTCAGCTTACTGGAGTAGAATCAATCGGCAGCAATTCATGTAGCGTTCAACTATCGCTATTCTGGCGATATCGATATGCTCGAATTGAAAATGATAGCTGTCTCATGAACAGTTTCTTTTTTGAATTTTATCGATTCGATATGTACAACTACATATAGCTGTTTTCAATGGACAGACAAAGAATTTCTAACCGCTTTAGATAAGCAAAACAATACGTTTCTATATGAATTGTTTTTCTTCTATGTTTGAGAGTATTGAAAATTCTGCTTCAAGCAAAGATTTACCCGCACCAAGGCGAAACAGTTAGAAAATTTGAATTAGTAAATGTTGAACTAAAGTATCTCTCTTGTAACTTCAACATCAAGATCGAGAAAATAATGAAAACATTCAAACGACACTGAAGCTCTCTCCTCGATTTAATTGTGACGGAAGAAAAATGTGTTTTTAAAACCTTGCTGTTTTCTTGCATACGAATTTTGTCGATTAACTGAAGAGGGACCGTCAGACATCATCGAATTTTCTTAATGGGATTTTCTCTAAATCAATTTCGAGCAGACTGTCGTCATAAAAAAATCACTGATTCACAAGAAAGACAACTCGTTTCGATGGGATTCACAAATCTGTAATAATAATTTATGAGTAGCCCTTATATTACAAGGATCAAAATGAAAGTTAAGTTTCTCTTTCGAGAGAGAGAGACATGACGTTTTTATTATAATCTATTTTCAAAAACAAACGATTGTTAACGAAAGAAAAGTTCTTCTATAATGTAAACGTGTTGAATATTCTCATTCTTCAAATAATTCTCAGGAAACCAAACATACATGTATATAGTACATGAACGGAATATAACAGACGATGTTCCATAAAAGACACATGACTGTATGTGAAGATGTCTTGACTAAAAGATGTATCTACTCGATAAGTAAAATCTGTAAATGATTATGGTGATTTCAATGAACTAAAATCGGGTCAATGATTAAAGGTATGTCTCGCAATCAAATAAAAGGAATATCATTCGTTACTACATGATTCAATTAATAGACATTGCAAGGATTCGTTTTTTCTTCAGTCAATTACCGTTTCGTCAAATATCACCAGTGAAAGAGTCTTAAAACCGAGCGTCATATTTTGTTCTCGAAACAATTATCCGATATGTAGTTTTTAGTGCATGTTTCGTCGAAAACGATCACAATTTTTATCTGAGATGTTCGTACTATTTAAAAATGTCAATACTTCAATAGACGTTGATTCATAGCAATTGAAGTCTTGCTTCATTTTGTCTATCAATATCTTGATCAAATCTACGCATCTACTTCAATATGCACGTGTTTAAAATCAAAGAAAACTATCCTTTAGGGACGACAGTACACTTGAAAACAAGAATACTTTCTCTAATCGAAATGTTGCATTAGGATTGACATGATCTCGCCATTCTCGATTAGACAAGTCATCATTAGTCTACTATTGCATTGGAATCTGACAACAATACTCAAAGTCAATCATTCAAGATAATTAAAAAAACACTGTAAACATGTCTTGCCCTTATCGTAGAGTTGCATAGATACGAGTGCATTACTGACTTCATGTCTACAAAGAAATAAGACGACTGCTGCTCATATATGATAATTTAACTCAATCTGAGTTTATTCGACACCGATCAAGTTGACACGTCAAATAATCATTAAAGTGACTCAATTAAAGTCAATTCGATTTTCATCGAGCGAAAATTCGAAAGTGAACGATTTTTATTGAAAACAGGCTGCAAAGTTTCGCTGAATCCTGTTTTTAAACAATCTTTGAACGACGCGAAAAAACAACCGTATTGCTTTCGATTAGTACAGTGCAATGCGTCCTTTTCTTTTTTGGTCATATTCTGTATGCTTATTTCATTAAGAATAACTGACGATACAGATTTCTAGACACTACTTTTGAACTTGACATTCTTTCCCATTAGTTTTTCAACACATGTTATTAGATTATTCTTCTTTTTTTTAGCCTAAGCAATTCCTTGATCCTAATAAAATAACTTACATTAGCGACTTTGATGCCTTTACAAAAATCGATTTTTCCTTCTATGGGCAATAGATGAAGTTTGGCAAAGACCTTGCCAACGTCATTTGTCAATTGAGTAACAACACGACCACTAAAAATTAGAATGGGCATTGTCATATTACTCTATAGAAAAAGATCTAAAATGGTATTCGTTGTTTTACTCTGCAAGTGTCAGTAATCCAACATTATTCTCTGGGTTTGATCTTGTCTTAGCATGAAATATAAGTGAAACAGCGTCTTGTTGTGCTTGCATCCGTGTCGGAATAAAATCTCCATCACGCATAAAATCACTATTGTCAATACTAAATTTATTTATGTAGAAAAATACACATTGAAATTCGAAATCTCATCATCAATAACTGATTTTCATTCTCACCATATGATTGTACTTTCAAGCGGCATGTTTATCTATATGAGACAAAAAAAAAAGATCTGAAAAAAAACGAAACATTGTATTCTTATCTCTTGTAATCATCACTTATTGTTCAACAGTTTATATATATATATATGTTATATATAGATTTTCTTTGTACACTACGACAACAAAAAGAAAGAAATATAAAAAAAAAAAGAACGAAAAGTGTGGCTGAGTGAATGCAAAAAAAAATTCAACACTGTTTAATACATATGTAAACAACGCACCGGGCGCCGTAGCAGAGAATAAAAGACGTATTGCATGGAACCTGCCATCGAGCACATATACATGGAATGAAAATGAGTACAGACACTGATCAATAGCACCAGATCAAACAAATAGAATGAAAGAAAAAACGTTGACACTACTACGATAATCTTGGTTTAGGTAATTGATTTTGACTTCCTATACGTAATGCACGAATCCATTCTTTACGATCTTCATCCGATAATGCTGACATTCGATAAACTGTATGATGACCTGAAATCAATAGAAGAATGCGATTTTTAAAAATTTCCTTACACATTCAAGAGAAGATATTTACCGTCGGTCCACTTTCCTACTTCGCCGCCTGATGATGGTTTACTTGCTTTAACTTTATCTCCAGTCAATGGAAAAAGTTCGAAACAAAATTGTTTTGTACGATCATCGTCAATATCACGAACAGCAACATCAACAAGCGGTATTATGCCACGAGGACTTTCAACATCCTACGAAATGAGTTCGACTTATTTTCTCTTTACATTCTTGAATTTAAATAACTTACTGTTCTCGATTCAAAATAGAATAGACAACCATCGGTTAAAACGAACCATCGTCGTTTCCAATTTCGAACACGACCACCTAAACGTATTGTTGCAATGTATTTATGATGTTTTTGTAGATATTATTTCATGTCTTTACCTTGCTTCCATAACCATCCTTCTTTGAGTACTGTTGAATCACTATCTAATACTGGCACAGTTGAACTGATATCATCGTCGGGAAATTTTAATTCATTTGTTTTAATATTATCATAAATATTCTAAAGTAAAACATTCTAAATGAATCTAAATTAATTATAAAACAGCACGATGTTCGTACTTTGATTACATTTTGATCTGGCATTTGATTACGTGCTATTGTTTCATTTAAACTATTAACGAACCTTTCATAAGTAAGCGGACCACCGCCCACACGAGCATTTTTATTATGTAACGATGTATTCAACATAATTATAGCAAATGACACAATGTAACATACGTCTACGTACGATTAACAGTGAAAAGAAAAATTCACGTTCCATTCGAATTTCTTTCTCGACTTACCAGCAGTTGCGTATATATGTGGATTACATTCATAATAACGTTGAGCATATGCTTCCATGATTCTGTCTATTTTCTGCGCTTCACCTGGAAGAATAAATGTGAATAAGTATCGTCTGGAAAAGAATCGTTCGTTGTCGTTGTTACGTATTGAAAAAAAATAAATTTCAACAACAAACCTGAGAGCATCAACAATATCCATTGAAAAAAAATCGTGCATATGAGCAAAGTGTTTGAGTACTTCAATATGAAAATTATCTCTATGCATCAATAAAAAAATGTGCACATTCAATTAGTTCTATGGTTTATTTTTGTTTTAAATAGATATCTTTACTTTTCTCCTAAATAGTCACCAATTGCTCGTTTACTCAAGCCAGTTTCGTTGAAAAGAAAGGCAGCTATATGTTTCGGTGTATTTTGTGTAAGACCATTATCAATAAGGCAACGAATACCCTAGAATCGATTGATGAAAATGGAAAGCATTAGTATTTATTTGATACTGTAATCGTTATTGTTTTGCAATTTTTAAAAATAGACAATTCGATACTCTACGGTATACTTTTGTTCGTTCGTTAATCAATCTATCGAATAATAGGTGAAATATTTATTACCGATCAGTCGACGATTACGTTTTTCTTTATCTTAGAGATACGCGGAAATGTAGAGCAATCGATCGAAGGATTTGTTTTAAAATTTTTCATTTTTTTTTCTTAAAGGTTACACGAGTGAGTTGACGCGAAGGTAGTTGTTTAAATGCAAAATTGCACTTAACGATCTGTATGTCGGATGATTATGATATTAGAACTGAATTCGTGATTGAAAGAAATAGTGAAACTTGAAACTAATGCTTTTGTCTGAATACGATTATCGAGAGTGTCTGATACTTAATCACTCTTGATCTATGTTGAATCGAATATTTTATTAACAGAACTTCGTCGATGTATTACGAGGTTTACTTAGGACAAGTATCTGTCTTCAGCAATCCTTATTTTCCTCATTGCGCATTGTGAACTCAACTCAATTTTTACGCTAAACGTGACACATCTTTTAAAAATATGATTTTCTTACTGATCGACTTAATCGAAGACGATGATTTGAGAAGATATTACGCTCGAGTCAAAGACAGATATCAATATTGGTCTCTTGCAAACGATAGTGACTATTATGACGGTTGGCTTTTTCTTCGGATAGTAGGAGCAAGATCGGTGAAGTATTTGGACAAATCGATTGTTGACTAAGGTTCTAGCTTTTCTTAGTTGTGAATATTTACTTCTTTTGGATTTTCATTGAATTGTCTTTTAGCGAGCGACCATTGTTTGACATTTGAGTGACGGCGTCTATGAATTCAAAAGAAAAAACAAAGAACACATTCTATTCAAACGATGAACGTCAAAAATCGATGAAAACAACTTGGACAAATACTTTTGTTGAAGTGAAAGCGGTACTGTTAAATAATGCACATAAGACATTGACTCGTTCAAATATAGAATATTCTATGAATGAACAGATGTTGATATCTGAATATGTTAGGAGACGCATGTCATTTCTCATAAATAAATAACCTATTGAGAGTTATGCACTCCATGTTAATATTTATTGTTTTTATTCTACTTTCGTGTGTCCTCATTTCTGATTAATGTCTTATTTCTATTCTTGGAAAATAATCAAACTTGAAGTTATTTTTCTTTTGTTATTCTTGATGATTAACGTTGATAATACGTAAACATTACCCTAGTAATAACAATATTTAGACAGAGACCTAGGGACATGTTACCTATTTTTGGTTGCTTTTGACTCGTCTCAATTCAGCGGAAAGGAAGGAAGTTGATCAGTCTATGTGACCTTTTTTAGACATTAATTGTTTTTCTTCTTGCCTCGATTCTAATTATTCCAATGATTAATGAATATAATGGAAGAAAGAAAAATGTCGAGAAAAGCACATTCATGTTTAAATATGATTCTCATTCCATCTTATTGAGTGTTACTGTTGTTATTTTATTTTCTACATACTCGTCATTAGTATGGGATTGAATCATGGACATTTCTGTTTCACATTGAGCAATTTTTTCACGAATTTCCTAAAAAAGTTCGATCAAATCAAATATGTTTTCGTGCAAACGGAAAGCTGAATCATAACATACTTGAATTTCTTTTTTCAATTGTTCTTTGCGTCGACGAATACAATCCATTGGAATATGAGAATCAACAACGGTTCCGTTCCCTAGAAAGAAAACAAAAATGTTAACGATTGTAATAAATGTACACGAATATATATTAGTTTACTTACCGAAACCATTGAGTGTCATCTTATTATTTTATGCAGTCAATACAAATCTAAGAACAAATCACCATTCACGATTAATTTTTGTTTTTATCTACGAAACAAAAATGAACTTTTAGATAAAACTGGATAATAGTGTGCACAATTTAGTCATCAAAATACTATCACTAAGTAGTATTCAATAGTCTGTTTTAAATAGATAGCAGTAAATGATGCATGCAATAACTATTATCTAGAACTAATTGAAAATTTTCTATGTGATCAAAATAGTGATGAATATTTATCGTACGAGACAAGATATATCTTAAAACGAGGATAATAGCACATGATTTCTGACAATCTAAGAAGCATATCTTACGTAAAAATCTATGTTCATTCAACCATTTAAATACAAATGAATTTTTAAAAAGAATTTCATTCTGCACGACGAAATATATTTACCCCATCTTTTCTACCAGTGAATTCATCGAATATATTTTCAAATAAAAATTTCACCATAATCATACTTGGTGACAAAAAATCACGAAATTACATCAATAGAGAAGATATAGTAGGACATCTTTTCATAATAATTCATTGTTAACTAAATGTCTGAAAAAAAGTCTGGTAAAGAGAAAAAATGAGTGACTCTTCAGTCATAGTAAAAAAGACAGAATGATAATAATTAAATAAAACTATCAACATAAGTACTTCAAGAAAAGAATAAATGGACTAGATAATTATAATCTGCGTGCTAGAATCGCAAAATCTAGGACATAAATTTTTAAAATGCCAAGATTAATCAATCGTAGTAAATGAAATACGATGAGGAAAACCCCGGATTCAATTTCAAGATAAGAAACCAGTCAGAAAGCAATTGTTTGACGACGTGATCATGACGAGAGAAGCGAAACAAACAAATAACAGTCACGGGTAAAACCTAGCCAAGATGATTACTTTCATCATGACGAAGAAAAATACTTTATTGGATGTTCGTCATTCAATAAATTCTTCTCATATCACATGATGACGCCAGATGTCTACTGCTGTCAGCACATTGAATCACAAGGCATAGTGGACATCGCATTTCTTCATTCATGAATATATTACGTGAAGTCGAGCTAAGTACGTGCTTTGATAACAAAAAGCAAATAGATAAGACTCACTTAACTTTTTATTCTTCGTCCAAGTTGAACATCGATTTAGTTTCGTTTTCTTTTTCTTTTTTTTTCTGTAATTATTAATATCGTACTTATTTCTCAACCGTAATAAATTAGTGCAATTTTTACTTAATAGAATTGAAACGGAACAGTTTTCGAGTTCACATTTATCTTAGTAGTCTATTTGACATAATAATAAATGAGTGTACTGGTATAAACCAAGAAGAGTGTCGATACTCTTAAAATAAATCGATGATCGTTTGACTCTTTTCGAACATATGTGTTTATGTTGCACGACACTTCGAATCGACTACTCTTCTGTTCAACCTAATTTACGCCATTTAATTGTCCGATATGTGTATTTCGAATAGCAAAACCGAGAGTAAGTACAGTAGACAAATACAATTTCTCCTATAACTCTATGAATGATTTATATACAATTGAAATTTTAAACTAAACTCGTCCTCCTCTATTATCTGTTGATAAACATCTAATCTACTTACATGAAAATAATACCTTTAAGGTTAAAGATATTTTTTGTCCGTTCCAACACATGTGCATGTATATTTATGTGGTTTAGAATACAAAAGACAAAAGAAAAAGATCTCTTATCCCACTCAACGTATGATAAAGATAATTCGATCTTGAAGAAAATCCAATTAGGAAAAAAATCTGTATTGTTAACAAATACCAGATTGAATACGTTATCGATGATAAATAGATGTCTCGTCTCTACGATTTAAATGATGTGTCTAACAAGGAAGTACATGAATAAATTTGCAAATGATCGTTCCAATGAAGATTTACTACATGACATGTTTAATACAAAAGGATATGAGATTGAAATAGCAACAAAATCGGAATGTCAAATAGAATATAATTAAGTAAGTAGTTAATCGAACATCTAATTAGCGAAAACAAAAACCGAGAGACAAAAACAATACTCAATCAAATTTGCAGGATATCTGATGGATAGATCAATCAAATTATGAAAGCGAATTCATTAGTTTTCTTTCCATTTCAGTTTTATTCAACTCAATGACCTGATTGACAAAAGAATAATAAATGCATCGGAACAATCGATTCATAAACGTCTAATCTAAATGAACGAGAACTGCTTTAGTTAATTTTCTGAAATAGATATGCATAATCTATTTTCCTATTTATATATAATGCTGAAATTTTTTCTATAGAGGTCACTAAGACAAGAACTACTAGAGTGACTTGAACATAATCTTCGTATGAAATTAGTTTATCGTCTATCAGCTTTCGATATGCATTTGGCAAACCTAAATCCAAAATGCGATAGTTCGTAGAAAATATTAACTGATGAATCTACTCTAACAGAAAGTTTCGATCATATAAAATTGATATTGCAAGTATTTCGTATGGTGTATTTTTATTCAAATCGTATATTCATTGACAATTTTCTTTTCTAAAATATAACTTCTATATGTATATCATATGAATATGGTATTGAACATTACACGTACAACACTAAACTGAAAGTGAAAATAACAATCAACAAATGAAAATAACTATAAAACATTTCTATAACTTCATATTTTGTCTACTCGAGAAAGTAAAAACAATGTGCAGAGACTAAACAATACGAAAAACCATACTTTCGTATTATAGGTAATACAATCAAATGGTCGAGTGTCATATTGTCTTGTTAATCTATATCGTTTTTTCTCTATCATGGTAGTAGACACAAATACAGGAATAGAACTAGTTGAAATAGTCGAAGTAATCATAGAAGATGATGATAAATGCGATTGATTGTAGTTTTCTGAATGGAAAAAGTTCGGATAGTTTTATGAAAAAGAACACATTAATTTGCACTTACGAAGTTCTTGTTCTTGTTTGAATTCTCGCTTTATTTCCAATGCTAATTCGTTTATTAAATATTTTGTCTGCTCTCTAAGTTCTACTGCTGTTGTAGAATTCGATGTCAATCGAAAGATATTTTCTTTATTTTCTTTCAATGCTTGTTCTAATTGTAAATGATGTAAACTTTTTTTCATCACTCGTTTTTCAACTAGAATATACAATAGACGAACTCAATTCTTCAATCAAGCTTTGTTAGATACTTTCAGGTAACTTGTAAGCATGATCAGCAAGTATCACCGCTAATGCAATAACTTGCTTCGAAGCATTTTGTTGCTGACATCGTTCAGCAAGAGCCAAGAAGTTTCGACGCAATGCAATACGAGCAGTTGACGAGAATTGACTCTTGTTGATTTCGAATTTAGAAAGTAAGTTTTTTAAATTTTCCTCAGTATTATTCGTATTTTGATCATTAGAACATATTGTTTTGACATCAATCATTTCTGTTCTATTGTTACTTGTTAACATTTTTCTGGACAAACTAAATATAAATGAAATAATTTCAGAATTAGTCTAGAAAAATAAATTTTCAAAATGTGAAAATATGCATGCGTCAATCATTCTATGACGATGTTCAATCCTATGCAGAGATATTAGACGTTCTCTGCATGTCTTCACTGATGAAAACTAATCTTACAATAGACGTACTCAACACCAGTGAATACAAAATCTAATATGTATCGCTGACACAAAATTATCATGATTTTTGACGTCATTCATTCATTAGAAGAAAAAAAATAAATTCTACAGATATTTTCTTATGCTTGTCAGATAAACTTGATTATTTTTACCGATATCCAGGGTATGAAGGAGTCATATGTTTAATGTCATATGTGATATACAATGCCAAAATACTTGTTATGATTACTTGGTTGAAGAATGCAAACTATTTTATTGCTTAGAAAATAAAAACGAACAAACACTTGACCTTGTCAGAGAAAAGTTTATCTTGATTTTAATACCATGATTACTCTCGCAAATATTTAATATGAAATTTTACAGTACGCAGAATCTGATTCGATTAGTATGGTATCGGAGAGCATGTGCTAAAATAAAACAGCATCACTTTCTCATGTGGTATTTCTGTTATTTCCCGTTCAAGACACTCGGTAAGTATAAATAGGTTTAATATTCTGTCAACAAAAAGTATCTGCAAAATAATTGTGAGAGTTAATTCATCGAACAAAACTATTTCTCTAATCATTGACAAATATCCAAGTGAACATGTCCTGTGAATAGGTTCGCCAGCGTTGATAACGAGATGAGAGGATTTTGGCGATTATTTGGATTTCATGCAAGATAGAAATCTGTGGTTCTCACCATTCAAAATAGAAAAATGATATTGCATCGAATTGCATATCTCGGCTTTTTCGAACCACTTTTCTTAGAACATACTATCCACCTTTATTAGCGATATATATATATATATATAAGGGTGAATCATATTCCATTTGTACGGTTGAAGGGAAAAAAAATTAAACAAATGAAAGTGTTCATATAAGAAAAATAGCTGCATAGTATTATAGAGGAACCCAAAACATTTACCGGAAACCTCTTTTCCCTACACTTTACTTAAAAATAAGATCGTACTACAATGTAAAAAGTCCATCTAATCATTCTCGAGAAGGTCTTTTTAAAAACTGCGATAGTTTTTAATAAAAAAGAACGAAAGATGCATCGATCTGGAAAAAATTAGGCAGCACATTCTTTGAAACGTTGACTGGAGACGACATCTTTAAGTATCCACGAAACAATAGCCATTTTGAAATCAGAACACATTCTATCGATTTTCAATATACACTTAACTGCATTCTGAAAGTTATACCATTAGATCGGTCTACCAATGACAAATTGAATGTTCTATTATAAGTTAAGAACTGACCTAGAAATGATTGAGATATTCATCGTTCTACATAACGGAGCATTTTACATATAATTTGTCGATTGCTTGGTTCGAGAACATGTGAGCAGGGTGAATAATTTCTTATCAGATATAGGCATCCTACAGAGTAACAAAGAGAGGAAGTTTTATGAAAATGAAGCAAACCAATTAAGAGATATTTAAATCACAAATTTCAAAATATAACGGCACAAAGTGAGGATACTGTTTTCTTTTAAGAGAAGTTGTGCCTACCCGTGATCTTCGTTTTTAAATTGTTCCGAGTTGGTTAGAATATTTCTTTCGAGAGAAAATCATTTTTTAAGATAACGGGACAAGAAAAGACAAACTGTGTGTCAATTCAATCTTTTTCATTCATTTTGTTAAAGATAGCATTTTTGAGGAAAACTAAAATCATATTCTGATTCGTTGCACATCTTCCTATATATCTCTAATTAGACAGAATGCGACAATAAACTTTTCTTATTCGAAAAATTCTCCACTCTACAGAGAGATAACGGTAATTTTTATGTTTTTTTTGTCACTTTTCCCTTGCATAACTTCAGATAGAAATGATGACGACTCCGGAAATTTTCAGAAGCATAGAGAAATACCTAAATACGTATTCTGTAAAATTTTCAAATCGATTCGAGTTGTGGAAACAAAGTTATTCGTCAATTAGTAGTTTGGGTAAAGTTGTACTAATGGAATACGATTCACCCGTATACGTATATGTACATAACAAATGAGTTA
Organism: Rotaria macrura; assembly: GCA_900239685.1. NCBI lineage: Eukaryota > Metazoa > Rotifera > Eurotatoria > Philodinida > Philodinidae > Rotaria > Rotaria macrura. Next base: position 18,000 of record OENT01001288.1, on the reverse strand, counting down.
AATGCGAGCATTAGGATGTTAGTTTTCGTGAATAAACAACAATCTTTCGATCTAAGAGCAAAATTTGTGATAGAACAAGGTTTTACCACTTAGTCGGTCATCACTTATTCATATTTTACTTCGTTTTATCTATTGATTTTATTCATAAAACATCGAACTTGTCTTGACGAAAAATTCTTTTTCTACATAAATCTAAACGCTTCGATATTTTTTATTAAACTTTGTATAGGACCGAAGGAACAATTGTCATGAAAATCTACCCTGGATGATTTCATGCAATTTTATTTTCTATATATGATGGTGAAAGTCACAGATTTTCACGTTGTTGAGTTCCTAAAAAGGATCTAGAAAAGAGATGATGTATCCTTATTTTACTCTTACATGTTTATTAGTCATAGACTGTACATATATTTTATTCGTAGATTTATAATCTTATGTATTTACCTATTGATCTAAGTTCTTTGCAAAGATCTCTTTGTGTAAGGTTCTATTTGATATTCATCTTACATCTGTATTATTGTTCTGTTGTAATTTCTATTTCCATATCTTCGTTCTTCATTATGTAGATTTTGTCAACTCATTAATTTACTTATAGCTGAGAAGCATATATATATATATATATTATGACCTAGCAATTTCTCTTCCACATCTAGTGAATTACCGGTTAAGATCAATTCTAAATCCCTACAGTTAATTGTACGATCTAATATTAGTCCTATGACAGTATAAAATGACGATGGTAGTTGTGTCATTTTTCTTGTTTTCTAAATTGTTCCACGTACATTTATCCTCATTATTTTTATCAGAGTTCTATTCTTATCAGTTATATTCGAGCCATACGTAAATCATTTTCTGTATCAAGCAATATAATATTTGGTTCACCAATAATTAAGATAATGAACATGTCAGTGAAGAAAATATAAACAACCATACGTAGTTGCTACTAAGTATTTAAGTTTGAAAAGTTCACGCCAGATTTAGAGTCTGAAAGAAAGAATGAATTCATCTGGCAGACTATGAATCCTGTCTTGAACAGGTGAAGTAGAAAGAAAAACTTCGTTTCAACATCTCTTCAGTTGAGTACTGGAAGAAAAAACACTGTCTTGAATTGATCTGCAACTCTCACTATGCGTACATTTTACGCCATGATTGTCGTTGAAAAGAATTTTTAACCGGATGCCAGAAATTATTAGGTTGTTTGAATATCTGTTGTACGGAATACACTGCTGTAAAGACAATAGTACTTAGTTCGGTCGGTGCCACGATAGTCATGTTTAAATGCATAGCTAATGTATTGAAGAAAAATTCATGAAATGGTACTTCACCTAACCAATGAACATGATCATCGATAGCTTTTAGCATTCGTCGACTAAGTCCTACGACATTAACCATCGAATAAGACCATGGTAGAACAAGTTTACCAACTGCTTTCTCCCATAACCACGTTGATGTATCACCTAGTAGATTGATTTGATGACGTGGAACAATGAGATCACTCGTGTTCGAGTAGAGCTCATGCAGAGAACGAAATGCTCGTACACTTGGAATAAAAACATCGAATTCGATTAACCAAACAAACGTATAATTATTATTGAGTAGAGTAAAATAGAGAAGAGCTTTGTCCCATGATGTAACAACACGCCATTGATCTTGTAAACTAATTGTTCTTCGATAGCCATAATCAAGGCATGTTTCCTTTGGAATTTGAAGTAGTTGAAAATTCGATGAAGAATTCATACGCGACACATTATAATTGTTATCATCAATCATAATAAACACATCAACGTCATGTGTAATGGTATCTCGGGCCAATTCTTGTGCAAATTGAAGGTTTTCAAAGGTTGGCTTGTTCGTTAGAAAACAAACAGCAGCATGGCTTGCTTGCGTAATAGTATGCCGATGCAGAATAAATAATAAACTCAAATATAGATGTAAGATCATCATTCAATCAAAGAGTCAGCTACAGCGTTGTTACGTATCCATTCAAGTTTATGCTTAATTCAAGAAAACGGTGTAAAATAATTACTAAAACATATGCGGAATATGTAGATGATGTTCGAACTCGATTGAGTAGATCGCAACAAATTTTGGTGTCATCAAGAGAATGAACAAAATAAAAAAAAATCAATGTATTATACATACCGCGATATAAAGAAATCTGTAGACACACAGTTAAATTAGAAATATTTTCGAAACTAGATAATGCGCGAGTGTAACTTTCTACCGATTTTGATACCAGTATATATTTAAATCGAGTATTATTCTTATGATATGATTTTGATAGCACGCAGTATAAAAATATATATTTAGAGTCGTGAATGCTAAAAAGAGGTTTTTCATCATTGATTTTCAATAGTCTCATTGATTTATTTCATGGACCCATACTTATTTTCTTTTTTCAGGCATATTGTGGCGTCAGCTGCATTTAATTAATAGAAAGCCTATCGAAACTTATCATCGTGATGTTCTTCGCTTAGTACCTATTTCTGAGTCAATATGAATTTTCAATCTATTCTAAGTATCAACATTTATCGTGACTATTTAGTACTTTCATCGCTGACGAAATTCACTTGTTCTCAATCGATAGTAAATTAGTTTCTTTTTACATTATAATTAGTACAACAGTAAGTGAGAAATATTCATTCTACGTCATGTTATACATTCAACTGAGAACACTTGAGAAGATCCATATTTCAGTTATGAATGGAAGATTCGATCAAAAAAATAATGAAATATACATATATATATATATTCATAGTTGAGGATCAAATGTTTTACAGTTCACGTGTGACAAGTGCGTTCGTTTCCAGTCCGAAATAATTTGATTCTATATGATGTTCACTTGAGATGGAACAATACATTCATTGACCAGGAACGTTTGAAAGTATTCTTGTCAACACAGGATTTGTTGACGGAAGAGATTTTTAATGAAATTTTTCCAAGAAAATCTTCCTTGTACTGCTGCTTCGTGTGGTGAAAGATGGCAAAAAAAAACACATACAATTAGCTGTCATTGTAATGAGTAAAACTCTTCACTCAGCCTACATCTTTATTTTGTGTTCATCGATTTCAACTCATATACTTCGACGATTAGAATAGACGAACAGCAATAGTTTTGCTTCTAACTTTTGAATTCATTCATCTGAATCGTTCATTCATAAAATAATGATTTCATTTGTAATGTAATTCTTCTTGTTAAAATTACAATTAATTATACAATAGAATCACTCTGAAAATAAAAATCTCTTTTCAATATCACGTTTTCAAAAGATCATTGACATTTACGAATATGTTGTTTTTCATTTTTTACTCTTTTGTTTCCTGAATTAGTTTTGATAATAGAATATTCTATAGGACATCCAATAAACGAGATGTCATACCATCTGTGTCCGCGTGATTTAATATGCATAGAATGTTGTCACGTATGATTTATGTTTTCTTTGTCAATAATATTTTGTAAGTTAGACTGACAAATGAAAAACATAATTAGTTACATCGAGTTGTTCGACATACCACTTTTCTTGTCAACTACTAGTAGCTGCACTAGAAAATATTCACCAGATTGAAATTCATTGGAGTAAAAAACTACGACGTTTACAGGAAAATTGTAGAGAAAAATGAATGTAGTTTTAATTATAAAATGTATCAACATCGGATTAGTGAATGGAATGTAACTAAGTTCCTCAGATGCAATGTATGAATGCAACTTGATGTGCAGTGCCTTTCAACAAGTATTTGTCACATGACACGATACTTCTTCAATGATTATATATCTCGAATGAATGATAATTATCTCTCAATGCTTTACGATATTCACATCGAAATATTTATACTGTGTAACAATTATTTATCATCGATCATATTCTTCAACGATTTTAAATTCCGAAAGTTGAACTGCTATTGTATTTATAAGCCAACGCTAACATAAACATAATCGTTGAACACACGATGCTCTTGAATTGATTTCGATAGTGCATGTCAGAGTAGAATGTGCATTTCATGATAGAACTATTTCTTAAATAAAGCCTACGTTTGTAACATAATAGACATTGTCAACAATGACGAAGACACGCGTGACATATCAAATTATAGGAATTAGAAAATAAATTTTGATAATACATAAAGTGCTTGTAATACGATAGATTAAAAGCTTTCGCTTCCTTCCAACAGCCTTCTTGCATGAATGAAGCACAAGACAGTTAAGAAACTCTATGAACATAAACAGCATTATTTAATAGATAATTTCTCGTACATTCTTAATTAGTTAAGTACTTTCGTCGATGATGATATCCATGAGCAGCAAAAAAAAATAATTTACTTCCGTATTAATTACGATGTTTTAGATTCAGAATGGAAAAGGCTTGAAAACAATTAGTATCCTATGTAGTTATGAGTTTCTAACTTGAATCTAGGCTGTTGACTTCTTTCATCAATGGCTTGTAGATCGAATTTAAAGAAATTCTTAACCGTGTCTCCATGAACAAACGTTTTCATGTGTTGGAATCGAATTGATTCAATGAAAATTGATACAAGTAACACATGAAAATAATCTTTGCAAAATAAAAACACATCTGGCATTCTGGCATTCTAAATTTAAAGTCAAGGTCACGAGTGTTGTGTAACTTCTGCATGGAGTTTAAAAGATGCTTTTATCATGCAGAAGGGCGCTCAAGGATGAAAAAAACTTTTCCGCTGGGTAAATTCCGCCAGCTATTCTTTCTGGTCTTGATAAAATCTTTCATTCCTTTAAAGAAAATGTTCTTAGAGCATTTTCTCCGAGAAGCAGATTCAAAGAAATTAATATAGATTCACTTGCTGCTACTTTTCAGAGTACTGCTCTGTGAACGATCCATAGTCGTCGAAGTTATATCATTTATCATTCATTTCACTTGTGCACCACTGGAATTAATTGTGTTTGAAAAGCGGACGTAGACAGTTGACTTCAATTAGTTCTAAAAACTAAAAATAGCTCAACTTCTTCTTGAAGTCACGTATTACATAGATTGAACACTAAGAATAAAAGATCTTATTCTTTCTCTAGAAAACAAAAAAACTCCAATTAATATCGTGTGACTTTGACTGGATATCTTGACATTAATTTTCTAAAAGCAGGCTCATTAACAAACTATGGTATCAGTTTATTTTTCACCGGATGTGTTCCATATTTTCAATCCTACGTGTCGGACATGAGTGAATAGCAACTAGCTTACTAATGATGCATTTAGAAAGCAAAATTTTGTAGAAACAAAGAACGATTGACAATGTTGTAATAAGATTTCTTATGTTCAGGAATTTAGAAGAAAAGCTCCTGTCAACTCCGTGGGAGTGGACTTTGATTTCGAATTTGACACGACTTCGGATATTTGAAAAGTACAAGTTGCTTATAATTATAGCTTTATAGAATTACTGTCAAGATAGTGTGAGAAATATAGAGAGTTTGACAGCTTTTCAATATAAATAAGCTCAAGTAGTATTTCGTCCCCACACATTGTGACTATGACGACAAATTAAAAAATTCCATTGAGAACATTACGAATACTGATACGATTAGAGTAAATCAGGATTCGGGTCCTAGATGTAACAGCTCGATAGATGCTATTCGTTTAAAATTCTTGAACAAGAACATAGAATAGACGACAGCTCGTATTTAAGTATGCAGACAATGACACTTAGTTGTGTTCGTGCTAGAAAAAGTTAAGGCAATCGTTTCAAGAATTTATTTACGCATAGAAAACTTCATCAACAAACGAGATCGAGTAATAAAATAAATACTTGCATAACATATTCAACTAGAAAATAATCTATTTTTGAATTCGAGATCAAATTTTATTTCATTTATTAATCGAAAATTCAACGTATGAATTAATGCACGAAATTGTAGTCATTCCTAAAATTTGACTTCAACAGCATGAGTTATGAAAAAATAAAGGTCACTCTTTCTAGGTCACTGATTTAGTAGAGCAAATGAATTGGCACTATATTGTAACGTTCTCAAATTTACGCCTGAGTTACGCAAATCAGTTAACAGACGGAAAATGTGTTTCTCACAAACGGTTTTTTTAATGATAATTTTCATGTAGGTTTGATTTCCAAGCCGAATAATACGTAGAAACAAAAAACACCCTAGTCTTTGATTAACTTCCGTAAAAGAAAATGTATTTAATGAGAAGATTTTCCCATTTTCCTATCAACGTTTATGAATAAACCTACGTTTCTAACTGTTCATGCTATTTAACTTTCAATTGCAAGTCCATAGTTGAGAGAAAGATATATATATATATATTAATGATTTCAAGTTCAGAGTTCTCTTTATATTTCAATTTTTATTCACATCGATTGCAATTTTCAACCAGATAGTGTCTAAATAATGAAAGAAAAAAGACTTCACCATTAGAATTTGCCAATATTACAGTCGCACGAAACTACACGAAGAAACATGTTCTAAAATCAACTAGGACAGAAAAAGAAAAATATTTTAAACAACAAACGAGAAAAGAATACATAAACGAGTTGAGAAAATCGTCTTGAGAGCAAACGATGAATGTTTGGCAAGTAACATCACTAGACAATAGCCACACAAATAATAAACACAATGAAATAAAGTCACGAGTGTTCACTTTAAAAAAAAACACATGAATAAACAATGTATAGAATAAAGTATTTCGATAAATAAAGTTCATTTACATAAAATTTAAAAAAAAGAATACCCCACAATAAGCAAGTCATTTAATTCTGTCAATAAAAAAATACTGCTTAGAACTCGATTTTACTGTTTTCATACAAACTTTGACTAACCGGAATCTTGTATTGTATTTAGAATTAAAGCAAAAATAAAAGATAAAGAATGATCACCTTCAGATGTTCAATAATCAAATGTTGAGCATATACATTCGCATGGAATCAAGTGATTACGATTTAATCATTAGTGTGTTCCATATATGACTGTGTTCTATTGGGCTTATAATTTTGTGATGCATCTGAATGACGTTGCTGTGCTTGTGCTTGTTGTTGATGACTATAATAAGGACTTGCTTGTTGTTGTGGATGGATAGGTGATGTTGCCACTGATGGTGATTGGTTCATTTGTCGTAAAAGATTGAGTACGAGATCCCGTTTGTTTGGATGTGCATGAATAGCATTAAGCAATTGTTGTTCATCTTCATCAAGTGTTGATCTTGTTGGTAAACTTGCTGCTGATTGAGATTGTTGATTTGTATGATGATTTGTTGGAGGTGGAATCGGTTGAGCTTGACTTTGATTATTGGCTGAATATATAGAATCAAACATAGGAAGAAATGAAAAACAAAACTATCGCACTCGTACCTAATGAAAGAAGAAGTAATTGTTGTTCGTTTTGTTGTTGTTGAAAGTTCGCCGCTGTCATACGTACATACTGTTGACGGTAGTTGTCATATGTTTGATCATCATAGTATTGTCCTCCTGTCGGCATCATGGTTGAATTATAGATTGTGTTTTCTAAAACAAGAAGAAAACAGCATATGAATAAATAACGTTCATTTGAATATTCAAGTATTTCTTTTTTGGGGAAAAATAAACAACTAAAACAATTCCTACGTCTCGAATGATAATCAAATGATGTAAGGTCATTTGTAGATGATGATTGTACTCGATATATTTGTTGATATTGTTGTAATGTATGAGGACTTGTTGTTAATGATTGTTTTCTTAGTGGCAATTGTCGAAATTGATTTGGCATCGAATAACTTCTTCAAAAATAAAATGGAGAAAAATGTTTTCTTAATTAAAATAATCGTGAAATCCTATTTTGTTCTATAACTAACGCGTTTGACATTGCCATTAAATCATCACGAGGTGCTGGTTGAATAGCCGCCGGCACTTGATGATCATGTGGTTTTATTTGTGAATAATTTGTTGTTGGATGTTTATCGACAGTTTTGTAATCTACAGTTGTTTTTATTTGGCTACTATTTGAATTTGGTTGTTCCAGTTTTGGTAATTCGATTTGTATTTTTGTTGACAATTGATCATTATTGGATAATTTACGTTTCTTTCTCCAGATATTACGTGGATCGGATTCATCGATATCCTCATTATCATAATCGAAAGAGTCATCAACAGATGGACGATGCTTTTTCTTAAGAATGTCATCTTCATCCGAACCATTATTACTTTCGGTGTCATTAGACGGAGTTTTGTCGAAATCTGTCATTTCAATATCAGCAGGTGACGATGCTAACGAAAGTGAATCTAAAGAAAAGATAGAAATAGAAAAGCGACATATTTTATTGTTGTTCATGATGTGTCAAACCTTGGTTTGATCTTGCTGATTTATTTAATATTTCTGGTTTAACCGTGACTTCTTGTACAAGTGGATTGACACTTGATGTAGCCATGAACTTTTGTATGATTTCCCCATGAGCTAAACTCAATGAACGTAGAGTGACAACTTGAAGTAGAAGTTTCGGATAAATATTGTCTGTGTGTTCAATGCCATAACGCCAATTCATATATTTACGCAGAAGTGTTGCATATTTTTCTTGCAAACGTTTAACTAACCCGAGATCACTAATATTTAGACGATCAGGTGAAAATAAAATGATCGGCACTAATAATGTTGATGTGACTTCATCGATATGTAAATTACACATAGATATTAAAAATCTTCGCGTGCGATTAAATATATCTTCGCCCCACAGTTTAGTGAGTAGAGGATCAAGCGGTAGAACTTGATCGTCAACAACAGCACGTTGATCTCGAGATAAATAATTGGTGAATGTATGAGTTTTAGGATTAAACAATGTGTTCGATGAACACACCATTATTTCAATGGCTGATCCTTTAAGCAGACAAACTTTATCATCTTCAGAAAATAAATCGAAATCTTTTAACATTCGTGCAAATAAGACAAGTCGTTGAATCGGTACAATAAGAAGATTAGCTGGGGTGCTGGGTGGCTTTTCGTTGCCTGGCGATTGAACATTTGTAGCATCTGATGGTGGATTCGATGAACTGTTTACGAGACTTGATGGAGTTGGAAAATTCAAAGGATACGTTCTAAAATAGATCGAAGATATTTGATGTTACCGATTCGTTATTGTCTTTCTTCGTTTTCTATACAAGCTATTCTAATCTTTTCTTTGAATCTTGATGTAGACACTCGTATTACCTAACCGGAAGAAGAATAGTAATATAAAGTAAAAGTATTTACGCTCGAGATTGATATAATGCATGTGCTATATCTTCGATGAGTAGTTTTTCTTCTTTCGTTAAAAATTTGTAAATATCTGGATCTTCGTCAGCCGGACGATTTTCACGAAAGCGTTTTCGTCTTGAACCGTACTTTTCTTCACGTTCTTGATCAGATAAAACCCTACGTGAATATAACTTGCATATTTTTCAACGGCAAAACGAAAAAAAAAATTATTCGTCGACATTCGTACCATTTGGGTTTCATACCAATTGCTGTGCATTTTGCATAACGACAAAACTGACAAACTTTGCGTGTTGATGTATTCACCGGGCATTGTTCTGAAATACAAGAGGATGAATATTATTCTAGTGTCAATTTTGTTTTCTCTAAGGAATTGAAACTAAATATAAAACATTAAAGACGACAAAGTATAAGTTTATGATTGTCAAGTATGTTAAAATTATTGAAGAGCAAGAAAGTATCAACAAGTACAAGAAAATAGGGAAAAAGAACATAAACAAAGAACCATAAGAAGTTCGACATTATGCCGTCTTCTTTTCCATCGAAATCACCGGATATAATAAAAATGATTATCATTCTATTGAAAAATAAAAAGATGGCTCAAAAAAGTTATTTTTATCTTAATTATGAAGCAGAGGATGTTTCTAAATACTTTTTTTTTTGAAAAATTTCCTAGGGCCCTATCATTAGATACCTTGCTGTGCATTCGCTGTTCTCATTTATTGTTATTTAAAGAAAAAACATGGGTGGAAAACGAAGTACTCATTTTCGTTTATGGGATTATGTTTTTTTCTTATTATTTATAGTTGTGTTTTCTTTCTGAGAAAAAGTCATGAATTAAGCACTTGATGAATAAAAGAAAGTAGTGATGATATGAATTATTGATAAGAAAAAATAGTCACAATGACATTTGGGCAGTAGAGCTGAAGGAAAAGAAAAGAAATTACCGTCATTCGAACATTTGTAATTTTGAAATCGAAGACATTGAACTGATCGACGAAAAAATGCTTTACAACTTTCGCAGCTGTTACCACCGAAATGTATTCCTGAAAAACAGATGCTGTTGATAATTGTGCGCATGAAATAAACCATAATATTTACCAGTGCTTATATCCCCACAAACGCTACAAAATCGACTAGGTAGACCAATATCTGTTTCATTTGTTGTCTGCTTTTGCATCTTGAATGGTGATGGCGATGAACCAACTGAGCGTCGTTTTAATCCAAATTTTATGTTGTACAATCGTTTATTGTCTAGCGTTTGTTCATTATCTTGAGGGCGATTATCTAATGTTGAGTAATACCTAATTAGAGAAAATGATAGATTTTATTATGAAATTGAAACTACATGTTGTTTTTTTTTTGTTTTTCGTTTAATGGTTGAAACTCTTAGCAACTACTAGATTGCAATGTGTCATAAGTAAGTCTTCCCTAAGAAATCAGATCGCACCTTGTTCTAAATAAGCCACTGGATAGCGATGATTGATAAGGACGATTGTCGATACTTAATGGTAATGGTATAAACATCTTAACGTTTGCACTTTCTATTCTTATATAGATATCTGATTAGATGATTTAAAAATAAATAAAAGTATTTTGAAGAGAGTAATTCTATAATGGAACGATAATCATAACGATTGATTCGACTTTAAACATCGATGTCAATGAGGACAATATGAGAACGTTTTTTTTTCGAAGATAACGATAATATAGCTAGTCGAAGACGGAAAGAAGAGAAATCGAGAAAGACAAAACAGAAATTAAGGGAGTGATGTAGAAGTTAAAAGAATGAGAGAATGAGAAGAAAGAAGAAAAACTAAAAAAAAGTAGAAGGACGGAGTACTCCAAAAAAAATGAAAGAAAAGAGAAACAAACGAGATAGAAAAGAAAGAAAAGAGCGAAAGACGCTGAGGTCAGGACATAGTCAGAGTTCGGGTACTTCGAGCAAACGTCTAAATATAAACTGTTTCATAGAATATCTTATTCCCTAATGATCAAATGTAAATAAATTGAAAAAATATCGCACTCAATATGAAACAATTAATCATTTAACAAAATGATACTATCTACCGAAATAATCAATAGAATGAAGAAAGAAAAAAGGGGTAAAAAGTGTTTTTCACGATGTTGACTCTTAGAATGTTATATTAATAGTAGCCCAAAACAGTATGCGTGAATAGTACGAAAAAGATGAAAATCAAGACTAGATTTTTCAAGCCAGAAAAATTTTTTCGAAAGTTTATACAAAAGGGCGTCAATATTTACATGGATGTTGTTTACAATTATACAGAACAGAACATCAATAGTAGAAGTAGCCGTACAACACTAAGACAAAATTCTTTTAGCTGTTAGGGTAAAAGAACGGAAAGAAAAAGAAAAATCCGAGGTTATTTCTGACGTCGGGTACTTTTTCGTTTCTGTTCTACTTTATCACAATCATTGCAGTTGTAGATGTACGAGTACTTCGGATGTAAAAAGTAAAGAAGAAAAGAAAATAACAATCTCTGTTTTTTTTTTTGCACTTTAACTGTTTCGAGTAATAAACTTGCTTTTTTATTCTTCTCTCTCAATGTTTGCTGCGATTCTATTCTTATAAAACGATCCTCTGTCAATCACACAAACAGAATGTGTCCTATTTTTTCTAAAACAACAAATGCATCGACGTCACTTACAAAATATATGCAGTCACATCGTCCAATGCTTGCAGAAAAGAAATAATGAAACAGAAGCAAACGTAACTATATTCGGATAGACATTGATAAGCATACACACTGATGTAAAATCACCTTCGTAGATACGTTTGAATGATACATTCTCTTAAGTACACGACTAAAACGTTAGAAAAGAAAAAAAGAAAAGAAGCGATTGACTAACTGACAAGTGTAAATTGGCGAAGAGCTGTGGCTGATTAAAGAATGACGTCGACATGACCTAGTCAAGTACTTTATAACATCTATATATAAATATATCTACGTTTTTGTCCTTTTCTTTTCTAAGACGATAACTTTTCTTTTTTTTAACTGCACAAGAGACTTGTAGAAAAGAAAGCTACATTTTTCTTGTCATTTATAAGTGATTCATTCGAGATAACATGTCAGCGACGAATTATATCTTATATCTATTATTAAGCTTTAATATGTAAATTAAAAGATGAAAATTGATTGGGTAGGAAAAGGATATAAGTTCTTCGTGAATCAAATTGATTATTAAACACCATTTTATCATAAACGATGAAACAGACTTCGTAATCAATTATTTATCTGTTTAAATTTCTACTACTTTTTCTACGCATCTTCTCAATCAAATGTCTCTTGAATTTTGTACTGAAAGATGATACGAAGCCACACTTTTCAAGACAATATATGTTGTCATTTTCGAAACGATTTTCTTAGCATCGCAGTCACTTGGTTTATACTCGGGAAAAAAAACAACCAATGGTGACCTCGTCTTGTAATTGACAGATGTCAATCGAGTAATTAAAACGAGACCTATCGATAATGTATCATTAATAGTGGTGATCGAAATATTTATATTAAATCTCTTGCAATCATTGCCATTGAGACTTGTCAATGAAAGACATCGATAAATTTCACCAATATGTCACACAAAGCCAGTGTAGAAATGACTTCGAAAATCTGTGATTATAACTGCACTTTCAATAAATAGAATTATTCAGACTTATCATTATAATTATATTCTTTTTATTTTCTCATTATATCATGAATAAAAACAAAGAAAAACAATTACTTATGTTGCCATAATAGAAATATGTGAATAAAAATGAGTAAGTTTGGCAAATTTATAATCGACGAAAAAATTCGTACTGAAATTACACATCGTTCGACGACATTTTTGTTGGTTTTTCTTTTGTCTAGCGTAATTGTTTACCTTTTTCAGACTCAATCGATTTCTTTTTTTCTAATACCTGTTGTTCTTAACGCCTCTCATTTCATTGCTCCATGGCAAGACCACTCAAATGAATATTGATTGTACTTAGTTTTATTCTTTGCCTTGAGCTCAGTTCAAACAAGCATGACAAGAGACTGTCGATGTTTTTTCTTTTTCACGCCTTTACATTCGTTCTGTCGCTAGAATGAAATTTCTATGAAAAATACGAAATACAGCAATTTTTACGAAACACCGACAAACAATAGAGCAATCTCACGTTTCTTTGCTTGTAAACAGATTAGATCTGAAGCTAGAAGTTTTCTTTCATTCTTTCTTTTTAATTTTGAAAATGTCATATTAAAACGAAGTAGATGTATGAAAACGAACTTACCAAGGCAACAATTTTATTTGCTATGCTATGCGATTCAATTCACCAAAAGTAATGCTGTTGTTGTTTTTTTTATCGTTCTTGTTGATGTTATCTGAATCATGGCAAAGGAAACGTAAGACATCGATGCAAAAATATTTAACAAAAAATGGAAGATCAAATCAATGACTGACAAACAAAAATAGATCTAAAGTACTTAACCCCTTCTGAACGTATCAAGTGATTTTGAATTTTTTTTCTTGTAAAATAACAAATAGAATCAAAGAAATGGAGATTATTTTTCTATTATGTCACGACCGGTCTCAAAAATACAACGATTCATGACAAAAATAATCACAAAAATAACACATAACATTTTTCTTCTGATTACTATCATCAATGATAAAATTGATTGGAAACAACAGAATCTTTATTTCAATAGGTTTTTCTGTTATTCAGCAACCAGTTACTCATTGAGAAAAAGTAAATATGTATTTTGTTCTTAAGAATAAACATCAACAACTAGCGACAAACTTATAGCATACAGTAAGAATAATTTCAAAAAAAAGAAAAGTTTTCTTTCTTGTGATTATTAGCAAGCGTACTTTCCAAGAGCGGCATCTACTAGGAATCGCATAATTACAATATTCGGGAATAGTTTATTCAAAAGCAAAAAACAACAAAATAAACTATTCTAGAATCATAAGATAGCAGAGTAGAGAATATTCTAGTTATTTCGACAAAATACTATATTGATGAAAGTTCTGAAGAGAGCAGCACAAGCAAAACGTAGTTAGTCTAAAGCCTATGTTTTTCAGAACATTACTAATAATTGCAAGCATCTGATCTGATTGAACTGTTAATTGGTAATCGGATTCTCTATTTTCGATAACGAAATTACCAAATAAGACTCGCTTCGTCGAGGCTCTCCATCAAATGCATTACTGAGACAAAATCTATTCATACAACGTGAGTCATCTACGATTTGACAGCAGAAAAAACAGAACGTTGATTTAAAAAAAACCCTTTACAAAAGAAATTTGAATTTTTCATCTTAAAATATTACAAGGCAAAATTGAATTTTTTTCAAAGAATTTTCATGTACTCACAAAAGACAAGAATGCAAGGAATAGGATTTTGAGGATGCTGCATCATCGTACTTTTCCTAATGGCATGAACGTGCTTTTTCTTTTCTGTCAATTGTATTATTAAGGTCTACCTCCCATGTAAGACACTTTAAAAAAAGAATGTGAAAATTGAAGGAAATAGAATGTTGAAGAAAAAAACAGCAAATAGGAAACTAGTAGAAACAAGACAAAGATAAAACTGATTAATATAAAATAAGTCTTTGACGACAACGACAACTGATAACATTTTTGATGAAATTTTACTTCCAAGAGAAGTCGAAGTAACGAAAGATGATTTTTTTCCAGATTAATATGACATGTTCTGTATGGTTTGTTACATATATATATATCTTATTTGTATAGTTTAAACTATGACTATCGTCAAAGTATAAAAACAAAAATTACTAATCAATAAAATCAAAGTAAAACGTTGAGTACTATTCCAACTAATATATATATTTTCTCGTTTTTCATAGTCAAATTAAATATATATCTTATAAGAGAATAGATTCTTCTAATTTCCCTTTTTGTACAATGGCGAAGAACCGAGTAGATCAATTTTTAACATTCATGCTCGCCGAACGATAGCATGACAATATTATTAATTGATTTATTCAGATGTCTAGAACAAGACACAAGCTACTTTCTCATTATCAATAACTCTAACGAAATACAGACCGATGAAAATATTTCGTACTTCATTCGTTTTTCAACACAGTTCATTTAGTTTATGTCTATGCCGGTACATTTGTCATCGACTACGCTAACCTCTAATGTAGAAATTGAAAAGACAAAAGGAAACTAAGCAATTTAAACAGCTGCGCGCATATACTACTCATAGCAAAGTTCGAATACTAAAATCAGATTGAACTATGATGATGAGATATGAC
This sequence comes from Rotaria macrura, assembly GCA_900239685.1. Taxonomy (NCBI): domain Eukaryota; kingdom Metazoa; phylum Rotifera; class Eurotatoria; order Philodinida; family Philodinidae; genus Rotaria; species Rotaria macrura. The sequence goes on along the minus strand of OENT01001288.1, from coordinate 2,535 downwards.
ACATAGGATATTAAGTAAATATTGATCAACATCTATGATTAGCTCTTTATGTGTTCGAAAATTAAAACGTGAATACTTTGTTACACTCTGCATGGTTACATAATTTCTTCGTGCAATTATTTACCAATACATGGATGTTTTTTTAGTATGAATAATGTATATCAACTGAGTCATAGTTGCTGATAGTGAATCAATGAATATTTAGATTTAATCAAATGTCAAAAGAAGCAAAATTTACATATGAAATATATACCTATTGTGTTATTGGTCTTCTTTTCAAAAGAAGACATATAACAAGTCATTAGATTCAATATCAAATCTCTGAAATAACTCACATTGACTAACTGTGAAGGAGGTTACTATTGATAAAGAGAATCATATTTTTTTTTGGAATGCGCAATGAAATTTGAAGAGAGTCAAGTGAGCTGACTAGAACTCAAGTTTCATTTGAACCTTGAAGGAGATTTCATATAACGAACATCATTTATTGAAAAAAAGATTCGTTGTTCCCTCAAAGATCAATGCTCGCTTTAATCATCTATCAAGATTTGCCCTTTTCGATTTCTGAGTACTATGCTATCGTTTTATTGGTCTGCCACTTCGTTTTTGCTATATTACTTCGGAAAATACTATGGTTTGTTAATCTATCCGATGAAGAAACTCTGAACGGAGATATGAAACCATTATTGTCGGATTCATTACTAAAACTACTCCATTGGTTAAGATCAACATGCTCCAACTGAGTACAAATGATAAATCGTTTGGTTCTATTTCTGATTGTTGATAATCTATCATCAGCCGCATTTGCAGCTGTCTTAGACTAGATACAAATAGAATATGGCAGCTAAGTTTTCTGTCTGTGATTGTTTACTTTTACCCTGAAGCTTCTGAGAAAAATAAGTCGAAGAAAATCTTCTTGTTATTACTTGAGTTCTATCTGTAATCCAATGGAAAATTTATTACAAGATTAGAGAGAAAAATTAGAACAAACATACTCTATTTCTCTACGAGAAGCCTTACTTTGACGAATAGTTTTGGACTGTTCCACTTTACAAGCTCGTACAGATAGAAAATAATGATAATCGATGCGGAGATACATTAAGTGAGTAAGGATTATAATATACCTTTTAGTTGAGGGTATTAAAATTATAGCGAAACGAAAGATGTCAGCAGCTATATATACATGCATGAACTTTTCATGAATCCTTCAAAATCAAGCCACAAATAGTTTAGTGTATCGTTGCATCTAAAACAGAAAAGACAATGAATCAGATTCATTTAGATTGTTCATGGCATCTCAATTTTACCTCTGCGAATAAGTCCTATGAGCAATCATAGAGTATACTTCGTATCACACTAAGATTTGAATGAGTACATGAATATGAGAGAGTGCTCTTGAGATAAGGTATCAAAATTTATGAAATTTCAGATACACTGTTCAAGAAGAAACATCTCAATGGATTTTCTGATGCCATCCGAAGAATGTAATAGATGGTGATGGTGTCACATTAAAATGACAAGAGAAGATTTAGGCTCCACGATACAAAAAAAGTTAAAGTAGTACGTCAATACATTTATGTAGGACAGGGACGATTCTGATGAGAACGTCGACATACGTATGTATCGTTCTTTCCTTCCTCCGGGTCACATACTGGCGTTGGTTCTATGAACAAATATAGAATTAAATTGAGCATTCATATAACAAATAAAAAGGAACAAAAACAAGTGCCTACCTAAAAAAAACATTTGCACTGTTATTTCAATACCATTATCAAATCGATAAGAATGTTTTTCATACGACAAAAGACTTCGTGACGTACTTTCCATTTTACCTGCGACGATTTGTTAAAAACATCTTTCTATACATATAATCACGAAGATTTCAATCCCTAATTAATGGGATAATTAAAAGGAAGCAATTTAGTACGAACGAAGCTTCGTGTTCATGGTATTCGAAAACACATTGTGCCTACATGTAGCACTCATTAAGAGTAATATTCTACTTATCACTCAGTAAACGTGCACTCGTCAACCGAAGAAACTTACTATACCGACTTACGACGTGCGCATCATGTTTTCATTCTGAAGAGCTTTATAAAAATTCCTAATGAAAAAAATCAGTCTCGTGAAACGCATGAACTTGAGCTTCGATAGTAACATTACTACTGTCGACACCTTTACATAATGTCTATAGTGAAAACAACGTTCACATCAATTAGCAATTAAAGTACTAGGTAATTAGAACAAAGTTTTCTATTCACTGAAACCAATAGGGACTAATGCAACTTTGGACTCAAAAATGTAATGAATAAGAGAAAACGGCTCGCTCGTTTGAAACCAGTGAACTCGTACCAGATACAGCTCAAAGCAACAATATAAATCTTTAGAACAAAGAATGATATTGCTTATATGGGCTTTTAAATCTACAGGCAGTCCCTCGAAAAATATTATTTACTATAAAAATACTAAAAAAGTATTTAAAAAATTACTTTTTTATTTTACAAAATGAAAGGATGATTGTTGTCCATTAAATCT